>JANIJG010014210.1:48032-58765 GCA_024611175.1 Megaceryle torquata | reverse complement strand
GAGACTCCACAACCTCTCTGGGCAGCCTGGCACAGGCTCCCACACCCTCACACCAAGGAACTTTCTCCTCCTGCTCATCTGGAACCTCCTGGGTTCCAGTTGGTGCCTGTTGCCCTTTGTCCTGTCACCAGGCACCACTGAAAAGAGACTGCCCCCTTGAGGAAAGGCTTTTAGGATAACTCAGCATAGCCATAGCTTTGCCTCACATCTTCTAATCGGTACCTACCGGGTCTTTTATTTTTGGGGGGGTTCCAGCCAAGTGTCTGCATTTCAAATACCTGTGAAATCTGGGTATTTGTGGTTGACAAAGAGAAAGGCTCTTGCAAGGTTATTCTTCTCCTAACCATGCCACCTGAAGCCTCCTGGTCATGGATGGGGCTCGGCTTTTTTACCTTCTCTTTCCAAAAACACCCTCCTGCCACAGCAGAGCTCAAATTTCTGATCCAGGTGGTGTTCTACCAGGCTTTATAGCAACCACAGATCTTCTAGGAGAGAGTAGTGGCGTTTGAACAGGCTAGCCTGTGTCTTTGAGCAGTGGTGCTGCTACTTAATGACGGTCAAATTTCAGTAAGATTTCAAAGTTAGCAATAGCCCCTAGGGATTATTTTTTTTTTTCCATCCAGAAGGTAGCAGCTGTGGAGGAAAGAAGAACAAATATTCAGCATAGGAGCTGCATCTGGTCTTGATTTTATTTAATTTCTTTTTTTTTTTTTTTTTTTTTGTGATCTACCCAAATGTTTTCTTTAAGGTCTTAGTGAGATTTTTAGCATTGGTCATGGTCAGAGTCCCTGACTTGCTTCAGTCCTGAAGGTAAAGGAGAGAAGTACAGAAATTCCAGCAATTTCCAAATTGTGCAAAATGTGCTTTAGGCTGTGTTGTGAAAATGAAATTGGAGAACTGGGCATAATAAATTGTAGATAAGGTTTCCAGAAAATGCATAAAAAGTATTTCTGCTATCTACACCCTGCTCCCCAAACCCCAAGACATCTATTATCTGCCAGCACTGCACACAGGAAACCTTTAAAGTTAGCTAAGTTTGGTTTATTGAACTGAGCAGAACTGAACATTTTGCTCTAAACCGGTTTTTTTTTGTGGACTCATGAGACTTCAAGATAGGTTATTGACTTGTCCTTTCCATCCTTTTTTGGCAGGACTCTGTCTCCAAGGATGCCATAGGGACTGGGTGGTGTGGTCCATCCTGCAAGTTAAGTATTGATCTGACTTTTGAAGATAGGTTCAACCACAGTAAATATCCTGTGTCCTCTTTCCTCCAGGGAAAAGTAGAGATCAGATCTTCACCTTCTGTCTGTTCTCTGCCCAACATTGTCTTCTACTCGCAGATTACAGATCAGGTCCTACTGTCAAGTTCCTGAGTCTATTCTGCACACAGATTTTCTGTCCTATTTCCTGGCCATGTAGAGATGTTTAGGATAGCCCGGGATGTCCCAAATGGCCTGAAACATATTCAGGCAACAGTTGTTTTTTTAATTTATTTTCCTCTCAATCTCCATAATGTAGTTTAAACATCTGGTTCATGCATGGACACCTTATTGGAACAGAGGTGGCTTAATCTGTGAGCTGAATCCCACTGAAGGTACCTAGGAGAAGCAAACGCACTTGTCAGTGACTTTAATGCCACTGTGCATGATGTGTCTCCATGGAGGGACATTTAGAGGTCTGAAAAGAAAAGGTGGAAAAGAAATTGAAGACTTTGCACAAGATGGCTGAAGTTTCTTGGGAAAACTCTAGCCAACTCCCAGGCCCAGCTACATGCCTGTCCTCTGTGGGAAGATCTTAAAAGTCAGTCTTTTGAGGAGATGGTTTTCAATTTCTAAGTGGTGTTCAGTAACAGAAATTTCCCTGCAGGAACTGGTACACAGCAAGAGTAAAAAGGTATAACCTCGATATAATGTCCATTGGAGACTAACCTTGAGCTTTCACAGATTCCCAGCCTGGTGGGGGTTGGAAAGGACCTCTGGAGATCACCTGATCCAACCGCCCTGCCCCAACAGGGTTGCCCAGAACAGGGTGCCCTGTATTGCAGTGTCCAGGTGGGTTTGGAATCTCTCCAGACAAGGGGACTCCACAGCCTCTCTGGGCAGCCTGGGACAGGACTCCATCACCTTCACAAGAAAGAAGTTTCTCCTAATATTGAGGTGGAACTTCCTGGGTTCTAGTCTGTGCCCATTGCCCCTTGTCCTGTCACTGGACACCACTGAAAAGAGACTCGCCCCATCCTCTTGACACCCTCCCTTCAGATGTTTATAACCATTGTTAAGGTCCCCTCTCAGTATTCGGTGTATTTTCTGATTTTATCTTGTGGGGAGATAAATTAATGATGTAGCTGTGGCATGGATGGGCTACCCAGAATGTAGATGATGGGGACATACAAACGGCTGTACCAATTCAGAGTCTGGGTCCTTCTAGCTCAGTCCCATCTCCCTGATGATGTAAACTTTGGAAGGGATAGAGGGAAAGAAAAATCCTACAGTGAAATATCCCTTGAAATATTCTTTCAGCTGACAATTCCTGCCTCGGGGACTTTCTCAGCTCAGAGATTGTATAAAAGTTTCCAGCAGCTCTTGATGGACTTTTCTGTCATGAAGGCGCCTAATTGCTGTTCTAACCCCTATAGACTTTTGGCAGATGCAATATCTCGTAGTGATGAGTTCCACCATTTAAATATGTGCCATGTGAAGAATTACCTCACTTTGTTCATTTTGATAATTGGGTTTGATGTCATTTAGTTCTTGTATTATGAGAAACAGTGAATAATCCTCCATGATTATTCCTCTTCCTGACACTCCTGATATTTTCAACCTCCATTGTGTTCTTCCTCAGTCATCTCTGTTTTCCAGGAAAGTGCCCTTTGATTTAATTGCATTTTAACTTTAAAAGAAAAATGAGAATTTTCCAGAAAAATCCTCAGTGAGTTAAAAAATCAGTTTTCATTAAAAACCCCCTACTCTGATGAAAATCCTTTCACCAGAGCTTGTTTCTGGCCACCAATTATGCAATAGTCTTCCATTCTTCTGCCTTCCTCTACTCCCCATGGATCATGGCTGCATCCAGATTCCTTCTGCTCCAGGGAGCATCGGGGAGAAGGCATGGCTGGTGCAACCTCTTTATCCATGTGTGGCACAGAAATGAGAATATCCTCTTCTGACTTGTTTTTATCATAAATTCTGGTGTGTGGGAGTGACTATCCTCGTGAAATTACAAAAAAGGATTTGAGAAAAGCACAATGGTGGATAATTTGCAGGTATTTCTTCCTTCATCTCTCATGCCCCACAACCCCTGTTTTAAAAATCAGACACAGCAACAATTTGCAGCAACTTTTTAGGCAGGTTTGTGCATGTATTTGGTACAAACAAACAAAAATATGTGCATTCTGTTTCATAGAGCTTACATCAATCTGACAGAGCTTGAATCACAAAACAATACTCTGGCTAATAAATACATCTGGGGATGAAAAATAAAAATCTATACATAAAAATTTCCAATGTCTGCGGAAGAAAATTTACACTTATATACACACTGTAAACAATAGTAATGCAACCCAACTGCAGTCCAGCTCAGGCTGACAGGGACCTTCCTTCCCCCTTCAGCAGGACTCATGAGAGTCGACTGCCATACAAGCTGCTGTTCACCATCCTCAACACGCAGTTAGTTGAAGCAGCGAGGTCTGGCAATGCAATAGTGACATGAAGCCAGTGCAATGAGGTGAGAGCTCCTGGATAACCAGGGTACAGGTGCTTTTGGGAAATGACCTGCTTGGTAAATTTGGAGAAGTAGGGCCATACCCTCAGCTAGTCATGCCCTTGTGGGTCCAGAAGAGTCACTGGGATCAGACCAAATTTACCTCCTGAAGGTCTGAGCCCATTTTTCCAAGCTTGGGAGAGCTTAGAGACTGAGAGAATCAGAAGAGAATTGCACAGCTTTGGATACTCTGGTGATATGTCATACAAGGTTGTCCTTCCTCCCCTGCCAGCAAAGTCAACCCTGTCTACTCTAAATGATGCTCTACACAAACAGCCTCAGAGGTCAGTCATGGCATTGCTTCTTCTGATGCAAGATGCTAAATAAAAAGGGGTATCTGGCTTAAGTAAGAAACAAGTATTTCGCCTGGATGCAGCACAGCAGATCTTAAGACTTTCCTACAGCACCTTCTAGGGTATCTCCTGGGGCTGGATCAAATGTGTAAATGAGCCAGTTTGGGCATTTATGTGTGTGTGCATAGGTGTGATCAACCAGGCTTTATCCTTATGTTCTGCCTTGTAGGTCTGTAAAAAATTGAGATAGAGGGGCAGTAAACATCTGGACTAATCTTTTTTTTTCCATCTGGGTGTTTTCAAGGGTCTAGAGACTGTAAATATAAATATTTCAAAATTGGGGAAAAGAAAAAAAAAAAAGAAAGAAGTATATTTAAAAGATCAGGGAGAAGTTGTGGATGCCCCATCCCTGGAACTGTTCGAATCCAGGTTGGATGGGGCCTTGAGCAACCTGCTCTAGTGGGAGGTGTCCCTGCCCATGGCAGGGGTGTTGGAACGAGATGATCTTTAAGGTCCCTTCCAACCCAAACCATTCTATGATTGTAAGCATAAACAATAAAGTCAGCTCATTCATGAGAATGAACTGCTAAATGAATTGATAAAAGCCCCTGCAAAGTCTTGATTTATAAATAGGAGAACATCTGCTCTTTTGGAGATGAAATATATGTATAAATATAGAAAAGTGTGTATTGGTGTGGTCATGGGTGCTATGGGTGTCTGGCTGCAGAGAGACACCAGATAAATCTACTCCTGAGACAGGAGCAGTATGACAACAGCCTCATGTTGCACCAGAGGAGATTTAAGTTGGACATTAAGAAAAATTTCTTCCCTGGAAGGGTTGTCAAGCTCTGGAAGAGGCTGGATGGCTTCACCATCCCTGGAGGTGTTTAAAAGACCTGTGGTCAGCTGTGGTGCTGAGCGACATGGTTTAGTGGTGCCCTGGTAGTGCTGGGTTAACAGATGAACTTGATGATCTTAAAGCTCTTTTTTAACCAAAACAATTCTCTGATTATATCAATGATAATTTAATTGCAAATGTCCATCTTCCCCCTTGAGTAGACTTTCACTTCTGATGAGATCTGTATCAGCTCACCCTAAACTGCCCCCAAATTGCTTAGATTATGCACTTGCATGTGTTAGACCTGCCAAGCAGTGTCACCAGAACCAGGTCCAAAAATGCAGATCTGGGTGCCTTTATTCCCTCCAACAGTGCCATGTGTGCAGATGCATCCTGAGAGGTGGGTGGAGGGCAGGAGCAGTAATGCTTTCACCTTGGACTTCCAGGCGTCTCTGCTCTTCAGCAACTGCCCTCTCCCTGATGCCTTCTCTGTTATGTCCCCAGTGCCAGAAGTGTGCTCTACCATCAGGATCCCCTGAAGGCCCAGGACACCAGTGGCAGCTGCAGTTGTTATACTGCAAAATGACTTTCTGTGTCACCCCATCATCACTGTAGGGTCCCACTTCACTTGAAGGATGAAGAAACAGAAAAAAAAGATGCATTTCCCTACAGAGGTTCCCATGGTCCCTTGCTTTGGTAGGTTTGAACCTCTCAAGCTGACAACCTCTGGCTGATTCTGCAGACACTGGAGAACACTCCAGTAGAGAACCTGGGTTCAGTGTCAGTGCAATGCTGCCCATGTGCCTTGGTAGGATTTGCTGCTGGGAGGAAAATATCTGGACAAAATCTGCAGGTCTTTGTGCAGTAATTCATCCAGTTTGGAGTCTTGCATTGAGTAAAGGGCAGAAGGTTGTTAAGGGTGTTGAGACAGAGCCAACTCAAGATATCATGTCCAGTATGCACTGTTCAAAAAGGTAAAAGATAAAAGAAGTCCAACTTTTGCTCTGTTTTGATTTCCTTTCAAACGAATGAACAGCAAAAAGAAAGGTGACATTCTCTTTCCTGTGCCTAGGAGCCTTTCATCTTCCTTTGATAGCCACCTTTAAGAGGATTAGACAGATGTGCTGTAGGCACATTCGTGAAAGACTCCTAATGGGTTTGGGGGACAGTGCTGATGTGGATGAGTTTCCATCCAGGACACATTCAGTGTCATGTTTCCACCCTCTATTTCATGTTCCCATTCTTTAGTCACCCAGCTTGAGATACTGCACCTCAGATCCAGACTTTGCCTCCATCACTTACGTATCTCTCGCCTCTGCTCACAGCTTCATCTGATGACCCCTCTGTGGCTCGTCACGTGTCTGAAATTTCATTAAATCAGTGCCTGCAGTACATGGCCAAGTAGAGCCTGGGTGACCATTTTCTGAGTTGTAAAGCATGATTTGTGTGAGCCTGTCATGTCTCCAACCTCCTTGAGGTCCCTGGAGGAGGCTAGGATGTCCTCCTGAGGGGAGCTCACACTCGGGGGCTGTAAGCAGGGAAAAAAACCCCACCTTACTGACATTGCTTTTGACCATGCTAACTGACATAACCAAGGGTAATTACTGATAGCCACCAAAGGCTTTGATGTGTCAGTTCTGTGGGAAACCACTTGGGAGAAGAGTTATGAGCCTAACACTGACTGCAGGGAAGATCCTTCTACATGAGGGAGCTCCAGCTGCACATCATCTCCATTTTAGCTTTGATTCTATGGATAGTAGAAATGAGCCCCAAACTCAGCTATCCCACCTTTCCTGAGACAAATGCAGGTTGACTATGAACCTGAGTGAACCCCCCTGGGATACATCTTTATTCACTGTTGTTTGAAAGAGACAATAACACGGGCAAGAAGGGGACTGAAAAGGCTGAGGATGGCCACCACCACCACCAAAAGGAGCTGCTTTCTCTCTGTGTCCCAGACGGATGCACACTAGAGCAAGGTGGGCTGCAAGTGTTTCATTGGGAGGTGAAATGAGAAATGCTTCACTGGTTGGAATTAGGCCTGCACACCCATTGGCACCAGTGTGCATACCCAGACTGCTCCTCTGGCCTAAAACCAGAATAAGTGGAAGGGGCAAAGCTGTGGTCACAGCAGACATGATGGCTGAGAGCCAGGATCCCCCCACCCTGCTTGGGAATACTACAGTCTTCTCAGTCTCCAAAGCAAATGCCTAGACTGAAGGTCCTGCCCAGCCCTGCAGACCTTCAAGCTCCCAACCCATCATCTAAAGGATCAGCTGCCAGCTGCTGCTTGGCAGTGTCCTTTCTGGGTTTTGCCTCTGGATGGAAACATGATTACATGTACTAAGGCAGGGTTGGCATCTTCTGGGATTTGATCTTTCCATTAGATTTTATGGTGGTTTTTTAAGGCAAAGGAGACATCCTGGTTTCCCTTCATTGCAAAGCTTCTTCCAGAGTCAGATAACCATCCACTGGGGGAAACAGCTCTTGTCCTAAGGCCATATCCACCACACATCTTCCCCTGCTGCTGCAGCTCGTTAAAATAGGATATGCCATTGGCTCTTATTTGAGGAACCCATAATCCCACAGAAGGGACTGACCTCCTCATGGGGGATGCTTGTATAACCTTTGGGCAACTGCATTTTATACCTGATTGCTGCTTCCAGTCTGCCTGACAGACCCACAGATAGTATCCCGTCGTGGTTCTGCTAGATACCTCTAAAGAAACCATCGACAGCTGTCCCAGTGGCTTCAAATATCTGTTTCTCGCAGCCTGCAGCAGTCTGTTAAGTCATAGGTTTGATAGTCGATGGTTTCTGTGAAGTCATGAGGGATCCCAATAGAGACAGACTCCACCTCAGTTTTGTAGGTGGCTGTCACCCCCCCTTTGCTGGAGCCACCCCGGATTTTGTTAGAAAGGCTGTTCATCTTCTCCTTCAGCTGGGTGGATGCTGGTTTCTGGAAAGGAGTGAGCATTTTCCAGCCCTTGAAGCTGAGCGTTCGCCTCTTACTGGCTCTCTCCTGCAAGGAGGAGCTAAATATGAACGAGCTGTTCAGGGTGTTAATCCTGGGCCTCAGGTCTGTCTCAGAGTCTTGCACCGAGCTGTTCACAGAGGCCCCTCGCCAGTGGTGGTCGTAGACACGCCAGATGGGCCGTCTTCTCCGGTGGCACTGGCACTTGAGCAGCCTGATGAAAGCTCGCTTGAACTCTTTGCTGGAACATGGGTAAATGATGGGGTTCACACAACTGTTGAAATATCCCAGCCAGAAGATGACCTTGAAGACAATTTCAGAGGGCTTCAGAGATGGGAAGAAAGAACCTTGGAAGAGATTAAAAGAAATATGATTAGAAGAAGAAGGGTATGGCAGCCCGGGATTACACGGGTGGTGGTCAGCCCAGCCTGGCAGACATGAGACCTGCAGAAAAGGCTGAAGGTGAGATTCTGCTATTAGGTCCTTGGCTAGCAATGTCATTGCCACCAGAGTGAAGATCTGGTCACTGCAGGACTGCAAGGCATTGACCTTAAAGTGATAATGATGGATAATACCTCATCTTTGGCAGGAACCTCCTACTCCCCGCTGCAAAAGGGCTGCTGGCAGTGGGCCCAGCACCCTCCAAAGCAGCTGTGAGCTATTGTGTCAAGGCCATACAGCTCAAAGGGAGGCTGTTAATTGTTGTAGGAGCTGGACAAGTATGAGGGGTAGTGAGGGGTAGTGAGGATGGAGTATTTTTCTCACATCTCTTTCCAGACAACTATCCAGCTAAGCACCTCCAAATCCAGCATTCATTGTGTTTTGAAGGGGATCCACTCCAGAGGAGAAAGTCCTGGTGCATGACCCCACAGCCCCATGACCAAACCTGTTTGCCTCACTGTGGATTGAGCCATCCTGCTATGGATTGATGCAGATTCTTACACCCAACGGGTATATTCCATATGTGGGGGCCTAGCTGCTTTATGAGACCCTATAGTAAGGGCTGAGGGCATCATTTTGGGGAGCAGGTTGACCACAGCACTATAAAAGGATGGACACAGCCCTGTCATCTGCAACAGTGGAAGAGCAAGACCCCTTCACCTCCTACACTAATGTACTTTGGATCATCAGTACCATACACCCTCGGTTCAAATTTTGCAGTGATGTTAAGGTGGACTCTTAAAGTGGGCTCAGATAAGATCCACTGCTCCAGGCTTGTACCTGCAACTTGAAAACTCTTTTGTCCTCTCCAGCCGCTATATATGCTTTCGTGCTGGAGGTTCCTGGTGGTTTTCTGGGTGAAAAAGCTGGAGGTTTTTCTTTTGCAGCCAGAAGATGTCAGTGTTGCTCCCACATGGCCCCATCACTTAGCATTCCCCACTCGCATCTGAAATAACTTTCTGACTCAGCCTTAATTTCTTTTAATTTTAGCTCTAGATGACAAATCGTGCCACCATGTGACTGAGCGTTAATTTGTATTTTAGTAAATAACATTAGCTGTGGATATCATTATTATTTTCCCCGCTCTCAAAAGCCTGGTGTCAAAACAGTAGAACAGGTGCTAGGAGCCAGAAATTTGGGATTGACACTATAAGCTCTTTGCTGGAGAAAAAAAAATCATCCAGGAAACCCAGAGCTTTGGTTCCAGCAAAGCTTCCTTACTCCCATCCCTAAGAAGTGCAGAGATTACAGCCAGACTCAGCATTAGGTACGTGGGCTACTCCATCGCTGGGACGTGGGAGGAGAAAGACAGATCTCAGCGTTTTCTGATGGTTGGGTGAGGAAAGCACAGATGCAGCCACAAAGCTTAAATATCTGCTGAAGGCCAACCCAAGTCGTAGGGCTGGAGTACACCCTGGCTGTTAATATGTGCTGAAGGAGGCATTGAGTGAGGATTATGAGCAGGGATGATGTCGCTGTGCTGGATAGCCCTGCAGCCTTCATGGAAATGAAGAGCATTTCCAGTTTGATGAGCAGCTGCTGGTGTTGTAGGCTGTGGTTTTGGACAGAGCAGTAACACCAGGGTTAAATTTTGTAGAGGTGATACCCCACCTCGATTGTTTTTGATTAAAGGAGTTTATTCCTTCAGGGACAGTGGTGAGCTTTATAGGCTGGCGCTAGGCTGCTTGAACCACCACATCCAATTCTAACCACAGGAGAAACACCACCCCAAGTGTTTAAACACCCAAGTGGTGCTGAGGACAACCCCTCTTTGCATTGTATGCAGTATCTCCTCTGTTCTCCATCCAACCATGGCTTTGAGCCTTCCCCATTTCTCTCACTGCCCCCAGCCCACCGCCCTGGGACTGTCCAATGCTTTGGGCAATGTGGACCAGCAGTAACTTTCCAAGCTCAGCATCATTTTGTCTCTTCAGTCTCAGGTCTTGGCAGTAGTGGATGGGTCTGCTTTCCTGTCCAGACTCCTCCCATCTCCATCCTGCCTGGGGACCAACCTCAGTCCAGAGTCCTGTGCTCCCTGCAAGGTTATTCCTGTCTCTCAGCCCTGAGACACTGCATTGTCCCACCTTGATCCTGCCATAACTCAGCATGAACAGTTGGGATCAAGACAAGTGAAAGACTTCATTAAACATGTAATTTTACTCATTTGCTTCTCAGGAAGAAGTTTCATGCCTCAGTTTCCCCACTGGAGAAGGGACCTAATCACCCCTAACCTCTTTCACAGCATTGCTGTGAACCCTCTTTGTCTCCCACACTGGAGTCTCAGAGGAGCTGCAGCTTTATGTAGCATTTTTTAACTTGAAAAGAGAGGAAAAAAACCCAAAGAGCTATGGTAACAAAGCAAATAAAAGCAGGGGCTCTTTAGAAATGAGACTTGTAATTACTGCTTGAGCCAGGCTACTTAAGAGATT
>JANIJG010014210.1:28880-39546 GCA_024611175.1 Megaceryle torquata | reverse complement strand
GCAATGCTGGGAGGGCTGGAACCCCTCTGCTGGGAGCCAGGCTGGGAGAGCTGGGGGGGTTCAGCCTGGAGAAGACAAGAGTCTCAGGAGGCCTTCTGGTGGCCTTTCAGGACTTAGAGAGGGCTTATAAGAAAGATGGGGACAAACTTTCTAGCAGGGCCTATTGTGATAGAACTAGAGGTGATGGTTTTAAACTAAAAGAGGGAAATTTAGACTGGAGAGAAGGAAGAAATTTATTACATTGAGAGTGTTGAGACCCTGGCCCGGGTTGCCCAGAGATGTGGTAGATGCCCCGTCTCTGAAACATTCAAGGTTGTGTTTGACAGGGCTCTAAGCACCCTGCTCTAGTTGCAGATGTTCCTGCTCCCTGCACAGTGGTTGGACTAGATAGCCTTTAAAGGTCCCTTCCAACCCAAACCATTCTATGATAATGCTCTGCTTTGGTGGACCACAACTCTTTTCAGCAGGAGGCTATGTCCTTAGCTACTATTGCTGTCACACTGGTGTGAATTGGTTGGTTAAACATAGGAGGCTAGAGTAATTTTAAATACCCCAATGTATCTTGGTCTTGTGCTAATGATTGAAAAGGTTGTGAGTCCTCTGTAAATTGTCCCGTATCAGCCAGATCTGTGCAGGTGCCTCAGAGACACTGGGGGGGCTCAGGTGGCACTAGTGACTCATGTGTGATCTATTGAATTGAGCCCTTGATGCCTGGCTTTTAATCTAGCACAAATACAGCTCAGCAAAATAAATCTCATATGACTACTGACAAACTACCTTGGTCTTTGACCTATCCATCTCCCAAGCAAACCTGTGGCCATGCCAAGTCAGTGTTGGGGCCACAAAGACCTTTAATCTGATGCCTTTATGCACAGAGAAGCAACTGTTAACTCCTTGCTTTGGAGTCTTGTGGCAGTTGGTTTAAGTGCTCAGTAGGTCACCATCAGCCCCCCAGCCCCCAACCAAATTCTTCCTCTCCTCACTCTGTGATGTGAAGAATTGCCTCAAATGATGCCTTTCTAGCAGACACAAGCAGAAGCTACCCAGCAACACAGGACATCAGTATCATCAGTACCTGCTGTGGATTTCCATTCCCTTCATGATGGGCTGCAGGATTACTCAGGAAAGTAATTCCTCACATGGGATTTTTCAGGAGTGGAGGCAAAATTCAGCTCGGGTTTGGTTAGGAATATAGCCTTCATGTTCCTGCCTGTCTAAAGCCCCCTCTGAAAGGAGGTGTGTGGGTTATGGGGAAATATCTACTTCTTTGAGGTCACAATCAGCTTCCGCTGGCAATCCAGTGGATCCGTGTTTCAGTCCTTTTGTGGAGGGTGTCTCTGCCCATGGCAGGGAGGTTGGAACTAAATGATCTTTAAGGTCCCTTCCAACCCAAACCATTCTATGATTCTGTAATTCTTTTGCCCAGACACCTCAATGGCTGATCAACCATCTGAGAAACTATCTTGATATACCCTGCAACCATCTTACAAGTTTTAGCTTTCAAAGCCTCAGTTCACAGAGGGAAGAACTGATCCTCTCAGCTGGTTGGAGGCTGCAGACTGTGGAAGGGACAAATGTTGGGAGAGGTTCCCAATAGATCTCACACTTCTGTAACATCTAATTGATATGAGGAAATATTGCATAACTTTCTATTGTTGAATATTATTTTAATGAAGTACTCTAAAAAAATCAACAAGAACTTAATGATCATCAGCATTATTATTTAGAGAAATGGAAATACTGTATTTAGAGGGCAGAGAACTTGATTCAATGCACACTGAGCAATTGATAAACTCCAATAACCAAAGAAGACAGGTTCTCAGAAGGACTCTTGAGGGTCAGTTGAAGATTCTCCACAATAATCTACTTGAGAAAAGATTATTATGATGAGAGAAGCCATGACAAACTTCCCTGCAAGGTGGGTAAGTTAGTAGAAGCACTGCTGTGACTTAGCCTTGTGATAACTCCTGTGACACGAATTTCATAGAACGTCATCAAAGTTTTTTTCCAAAAAGATAGCAAAAATGTTTCTTTGGGCCTTGCCACAAAGAGCTCTCTGCTTCTGTATCTAGAAATAGTGAATGGACATAGCACAGGGCTTTAGACCAGTGGTTCTCCAACTTTTTTTTAATCCAAAACCTGTTAATCCTCGCCATTTTTTTGCAGACTGTTTGGCTCCCTTATACTCTAGTTTTCCATAAACCTCTTACCAAGCCTTTATGGACCATCATGACCTGGAGAACACAGTTTTGGAACCACTGTTCTAGACTACACATTCTCTCATTTATTGGCAGGCACAACAGCACTTTGTGGTGAGCACTCCAACTGGCTTCTTCTGTGCAATTCCTTGTAACAGCTTCCTTAAACCTTCATTTGCGAGTACCTGCTGTTCCTCTGTGGCTACTGCAAACAGAAGTCTGGTTTCAACTCAACTCTGAGATAAAATGTCCCTTTCTATCAATCTGTCTCCTCCACTCTGGTCAGAAACTTTGAGAATGTGTATTTTTTCCAACTACAGAGCAAGCTTGGGAAATCCTGTAGAAAAGGAGTGGAGGGGAATGATTCTCAAGCAAGTCATCCAAGTCTTGGAAAAACCACTGTGTTTGCTGGGTTGGACCCAAGACTACTCTTTGTTTTTCCAACTCAGAAGTTCTTTTCACTGCACTTGGTTTTCTAAGAATGTGAACTCACCCGCCTCGTCCTGTTTACAACCTCGTAAATATGTAGATCAGATTTGGCTGCAGGGTAGGCCTTGGAAGGGCTGAATCCTGCTGGGAACACATGGCATTTTATGTACAGTGAGGCCAGATTCAAGCTGCACAGAGGAAAAAGGCAATTTTTCATTGGGCCCAACCCAACAAAAAATTCTTCCCTAGGGCAAAATGCATGAGTCCCGACTTCAACTTAGAGTGTGGGGTGAGCAGAACTAACCTCGGGCAGGCGAGCATCATCAGGACCCCAACAGAGATAACACCATCAATCTAGAAGGATGATACAGCAGAAGGTTTAATTAAGCTGGCTGCTGGCAACGCTTGGTGGCCCTGAGTCTGGAGAACTTGCTAGTGGCGGGACGCCAACATTTGGAAAACACACTCTCAAGGGGAGGTGTGGGAGCTTCCTCAGCGCGTTTCCACCATGCCGGTCCCAAGGACATTCTGTTTATATCAGAACTGGGCAGACAGCACGTCACCGTCCGCGGAGCCTGGCACGGCAGCGCCTGCGGCCCGTGCCCCCCTCCCAGTGTCGCTGGCTGTGAAGGATGCTGAACAGCATCCTCTAGAGAGCTGCATTGACGGACCTGGGCGCTGTGACATCATGAAGGAAAAGGGTGGGGAAGAAAGGATGGGGGAGGTTGATATTTTCAGCTCTGATGAAAAATTGGGACTGGTTTTGCAGGCTCAGGAGGGGTTATTCAAGACCAGCCAGCCAACTTCTTGTTTCTTTTCAGGCTTGGAGGGGAAAATCCTCCAACGCCTGCCCTGTTTCCGCACCCAGCTACAAGCCACAACCCTTCTGGCTTCAGCTTTCTTGGAAAAATCTGCAGAGTTTCTCATTGCTCACCTTGTCTTTTTTTTCTGGACTTCTTTTTTTTTTTTTGCAACAAGAAGGGAAGCTTAAAGAAAAAAAATCATATTTCCTTCTTCTCCCCCAACATGGAATTATTTAGGGGAGATAGCAAAGAGTTCTGTCTCTCCTCAGCCTTGACAGCCAGCTCTCATCTGATACCAAGCTCTAAAAACATCGCACTTAAAAAGGAGAACTTTTCCCCCTCCCAGAAAACAATGGGTCAGTGTAACAGGGCTCTAAAATTACAACAGGAATGGTGAGATAACAACATCCTCATCACTCTCAGCAGTTCCTGAAGCCCTTAACTTGAAGTGATAAAGTCTCCTGTTTAATGCTCAATTGGTTGCCTGTGAAGGATCCCTCTTACTCAGTCCTTTCCACCATCCCCACAGGGAGGGTCATGTCATCCCTCTGATGTGACCAGCTGTACATCTCTTATCTGGTTATTTGACTTGATGCTTCTATAGCCATATCTCTGTGGGTACAGCAAACTGGGACAGGATAAAGAACTGGATTTTGACCGAGAGCCACCAGGCTGTTAGCATGAACCCTACCATGACTTTGACCTGGACGCAGTGCAGTAAGTAGCAGAGCTGAGGGATATTCCTGCATGCAGATCCCTGTTTGGGAGGGTTTTGTTGTGGCAGTGCCAGGCACATGGCTAACAAATTGACCTTGATGTCTTTTATTTGCTAACATCGATGTGATGGAGGGACCACACTTTGTGCTTGGTGCTGTACCAGTGGTGGGGTACACCCATTTGGACACCAGTCCCAAGAGCGGGTGTTTGCTACCTAATGCTGAGCAGAAGTTTCCTGCACACCTGCAGCACACAAAAGGTTTAAACCCCAGGGTTCATGATCCACAGCGATACATCTGGCAGCATGGATGGGAGAGACTGTGTGGGTTGTACCACATTAGGAGATGACAGAGCTTGAGATGCCCAGACTAGAGCAGTCTCCAGCAGAGCTGGTGGTGTGATATAACCACACACAAAAGTGTCAGGATCTGTCACTGGGAAGGGGTGACAAACCCAGACCATTGATACTTTCTGTTACCTGTGCAATCCACCTGAATGTCATGGCTGAACAGAAAATAAAATGTTACAAAAGGCAAAACCTGGATGCCTGGTTGTCTTAGGCACAGAGCTGAGCCAGGGACAAGCATGGAGAGATGCTGGGAAGAACCATGAAACATAGCAGGACACAAATCTTGGTGGTTTTGTTTAAGCTTTACAGCCACAGGGTCTTTTAAGGAGACATTTCAGGAGAGAGAATGGAAGAAACTTGCTTCGTTGCCGGATTTAAATGCCTGCAGAGGGCAACAGGATCTCTCTTGAGAAGAGATGAGTGTCTCAAAGTGCCTCGTTATGGTGATGAGGCTCATTCTCCACTGACATGCTTCCTGCTCCATCTCTGCCCTATCTCTATTTATTTTTTAATCTCTGATCCAAAAGGAAAAGGATGGAAATTTGCATTCAATTTTCATGGCAATTTGAGTACGTCCCAGGAGATACCCGCCTGCCTCTCTCTCGCCTTTTCGCTAAATAAAAAAGTCTTTTTACCCCCGTGCTCTTCACTCAGTGCTCAGAAATAATAACCATGGGATCTCAGGTGTGCTCTCTCCCTGTCTTGACATGTCCTCAACTCCTACTTAATTTTTGGATATGCTAATTTTGTGTATTCACTTCTTATTCCAGGGAAGTGACCCTAAGTGGATTTTCCACCCCTCCTTAGGAAAGTGCTTCTTTTGAAGACAGCCCCTGTCAAGGCAGGTATCAACCCACCTATTATTACCTCCTCTTCATCCAACTAGTTTCTAACTTGCTACCTGCCTCTTAGGAGACTCTGATGGGTCCTCACATCAAGAGAAGAACTCCCCCCCATGCTATATATAACTGGCTTTGCTTGTGCACTTCAATCAGCAGCCTTGCCTAAAGGCAAGGAATCAGGGGGTTCAATGGGGACCTTCCCACTGCGTCCCCAGGATTTCTTGATCAGTAGGTCCTCGAGTAGAGGTGTTCGGTCTTGTCTTGTGCAGTGAATGTGGATGTGCTGGATAAAGAGACTCTACATTTGCTGTGAGACATGACCCAGCTTCCCTACAACACATATCCCTTACAGCTTGCATCCAGGTATTCCAAACACTAACAAGAGCAGTTTTCCCTGGTGACTGAAACCATCTGTCTCAGACAACATCAATGGCATGATTCTTCAAGACTATCAAGACTTGTTTGTGCCTAAAGACAGATATTTTCTAATACTAAGTTATCTGATGATCCCTAACATAAATGTCACGGCATAGATTTTAAAGGTAATTACACACTGAACTCTGATTAAACTCATGGACAACAAGCATGAAAATACCATGCAACATGAGGGTTCCCAACATTAACCTCAATATTGCTATGGCATCCAGAGGGATGTTGACAGGCTTGAGAGATGGTCCTGTGCAAACCTCATGAAGTCCAACAGGCCCAAGTGCAAGGTCCTTCACATGGGTCAGGGCAATCCTCAGTATCGATACAGGCTGGGGATGAAGGACTTTGGGGTGCTGGTTGATAAAAAAATGAATGTGAGCCAGAAATGTGAGCTTGCAGCCCAGAAAGCTAACTGAATCTTGGGCTGCATCTAGAGAAATGTGGCCAGAAGGCTGAGGGAGGTTATTCTGCCCTTCTGCTCCACTCTGGTGAGACCCCCTTGCAGTTCTGGGTCCCGTTCTAGAGCCCTCAGCACAGGAGAGACATGGACCTGTTGGAGCAGGGCCAGAGGAGGGCCATGAATATGATCAGGGAGCTAGAGCATATCCCCTATGAGGACAGGCTGAGAGAGCTATGGTTGTTCATCCTGGAGAAGAGAAGGCTATAGCAACTTCTCAGTACTTAAAGGGGGCCTACAGGAAAGCTGGAGAGGGATTCTTTATCAGGGAGTGGAGTGATACAACAGTGGGTAATGGTTTTAAATTTAAAGAGGATAGGTTTAGATTAGATGTAAGGAAGAAATTCTTCTCTGTGAGGGTGGTGAGACAGGTTGCCCAGAGAAGTTGTGTATGCCCCCTCCCTGAAAGTGTTCAAGTGTTGGATGGATCTTGGAGCAACCTGCTGTAGTGGGAGGTGTCCCTGCCCATGGCAGGGGTGTTGAACTAGATGAACTTTAAGGTCCCTTCCAACCTAAACTGTTCTATGATTCTCTGATTCTGGAGCAGTATTCATGCCCACCCTAAACAGTAGCACATGGGAATACTTCAGTGAAATGGTTTGTTAGAGGAAGGAATATCTTCCAGTAACAGTTGATGACTTGCTCTTACAGCTACCTCCCTCACAGAGGGGCTGTCAAGGCTGTTGGCAAAAAGGCATGTGTGATCCACCTAGGAGTAGCATTTCACACTGTGTTACAATAACAACACAAACTCAGATCATAAAAAAAAATCCAAGAATAGAAAAAGATGAACCAGACCAAGGAAGACTGAAAAATGGAGGTAGCTCATATGGAAAATTGTTTCACATTTTGGTGCCCACAGTGAAGAAAAGAAGCCAAGGAGACAGAAAATGCTCTAAGGAGCTCTATGAGACAACAAAATGTCTGGAAAACTAGACTTAGAAAATGAGATTAAAGGATCTTGATCTATTGGCATTATCCAGGAAAAATTGAAATTACTTGCTCATGCATTGCAATGAAATACAGGGGAAGCTGTTTCTGATAGCAAATGTGTCTTTAATATAGCCAAGAATAGTAGAAAAATGTAATGGCTTGAACTTATACCTAGATAAATTTACCCTGGAAAGAAAGCAGTCATTTTTAATAGAAAGGATATAAAGCAACTGGAAAAAGTGTAACTAGAAACATGGATTCTCCATTACGTGCAGGCCTAAGTTAATGCTGAGCATCTTTTGAAAGAGAAAACTGTTTTTGAGTAATGTGGGAGTTGAGGAAATTATTGCATGAGGTGCTTAGGGTTGCAGTGATCTGTAAATGAGAGTGAATAGCTGGAGCAGTCCCTTCCAGCCTTGCAAACTATGACTATGATTAACAAACTCCATTCCAAAATGTGGTAAGCCTTGAATATTGAAGAGTTCTAAAAATCATCATGTCACAGAGGGTCTTCAGACACACTAAGTGCAAGAATTGTTTGGGAAACAGTTGGTCTGTTGTTCCAGAAACTGCTTTAACTGGGAACAGCAATGGACTTACGTTCTCCGCCGCAAGATCTTCCCTTGTGTTTGGCACATGGATGCTGGGATGTCTACATTTCTGTGCATTTGATCTTAATTAGAGGCACTGATGAGGAGTCAAGCATCTGTGTCAAGTGGTTTAATAGAGTATGATTGTTTAATAGAGTTTGATTGTTTGGGATCATGTCAACCTTTAATTAATTACAATAAGCTACAATTGGTAGCTTATTGGTTGGTATTTGAGACCAGTTAGTCTCTCTGCACTCTCAGGTAATATCCTAATATCCTAGAGGTAATTTCCTTTGATGTGGTAGTAATTACCCAGAGCAAACAAAGCTTGGAGGAAATAAACACCTCGGAGCACTTGCTGGGTTCTTCCTCTCAAAACAAGCTGTGGATGCCATGAGCAGAGACCTGAGCCAGCTTTGAACAGTTGCTCAGGTCCCAGCAGTGTCAAAGCTGCATTTTTTTTTGCTGCTGGAGAAGTCAGTGTCTGACGTGTTAATAACGCTTTGCAGCTCTGGGTGGTGGAAGCAGCCTGGGGTCTTCTTATGCTGTACTGTTTGATGCCTGACTCTCTGCCCTACCTTGTACTTGTGGGGCCCACAGACCACCTAGAAGTGGTATGAAGAACCCCCAAAGCAGCTGGAAGAGCTAAGAAAGCTGGGGTTCTTCAGCCTGGAGAAGAGAAAGCTCTGGGAAGACTTTATAGTGGCCCCCTCTACTTGACACCCACCATTCAGATATTTGTAAACATTAATAAGATCCCCTCTCAGGCTTCTCTTCTCCAGGCTAAACAGCCCCGGGGCTCTCAGCCTTTCCTCACAAGAGAGATGTTCCAGTCTCTTCAGCATCCTCACAGCCTCCACTGGACTCTCTCCAGTATTTCCCTGGCCCTCTTGAACCGGGGAGCCCAGAACTGAACACAGTACTCCAGATGTGGTCTCACTAGTGCAGAGGAGAACTTCCCTCATCCTGATGGCCACACTCTTCTTTATGCACCCCAGAAGGGTGGTCCTGTTGGCAGAAGTCAGGTCCTGTTGTGACAGGACAAGGGGTGATGATTTTAAACTAAAAAAGAAGAGATTTAGACGGGGGAGAGGGAAGACATTTTTTACAAGGAGGGCAATGAGGCACTGGCCAAGGCTGCCCAGAGAGGTGGTGGCTGCCCCATCCCTGGCACCATCCCAGGTGAGGTTGGCCAGGGCTCTGAGCACCCTGCTCTAGTTGCAGATGTCCCTGCTCCCTGCAGGGGGGTTGGACTGGATGACCTTGAAAGGTCCCTTCCCACCCAAACTGTGATTCTGTGCATTGACGTAAATTCCATAAAAAAGAGTGTTTCTAATAACACCTCTTTCTTTCAGTCCAGCACAAAATGTATAACCAAGATCAAGAGAACAAAAAACCCTCAAACCTCCAAAATTACTTACTAAAAGAATTATCTCCCTTCTCTTTCCTACACTTAGTGCTTTCTCTGTGGAGATTTTCCTAAGACCCCCAACAAAATAACCCCTGTTGCCTCTCAGGGCAAGCAAACAGCCTCTGCCAGTGACTCTCCCTCATGCCTTCCGCTCCATGGCTGAGTCTCACTTGTGCAGGGACAGGTGCCAAAGGACACATGCTCATTCCTGGCCATGCCTAAATGAGGAAAATCAAATCCAGGGCAGCCCTGATTGAGAGCACTTGGCAGACTGTGCTATTTGCTCAGTGGCACTGGAGTCCCACACAACATCAGCACAAGGAATCGGGAAGCTTCACATCCCCAGCATCCTGCATTGCTTCTCCTCTTGCCAATGGGTAGGTCACTATCTCATTTCTCCATTCCCTCTACCAGATTCCTCTTCCTAAGGTGTATCCATCTTATTTCCATGGCTTTTTGCTAAGATTTGCACCTTATTTCCTTGACTATCCTGTTCAATGATGGCTGCCTATGGCCTTTTCCTTTGCCATGCCCATGCCACCCATAAAAAAGTGACATCAGACCTTCAGAAATATAATTAGCCAACAAACAAACACAAGGGAAAAAAAACCCCAAAAAACAAATAAAACCCACAAACAACACCACAACAAAAAAAACCCTAAGCCAAACAACAAACCACCTTGCCATCCCACTAGATCATGTGCTGAGGTGCCTTATCTACAGGTTTTTTAAATTCCACCAGGGATGGTGACTCCACCACCTCCCTGTGCAGCCAGGTCTAGTGCTTGACTACTCATTCAGTAAAGAAGTTCTTCCTAATATCCAATCTAAACCTCCCCTTGTGCAAGTTCAGGCCATTTCCTCTAGTCTTGTCACTATTGAGAAAAGAAGCTGCACCCACCTTACTACAACCTCCTTTCAGGTAATTGTAGAGACCGAGAACGTAAAGTAAAATAGTTTACATATTTGTTTCCAAAGCTGCACAAAGCCATGTGGCTGCCCAATGTCTAATTTCTAATGTCTAATAAAGGCTGAGTCTTTACAAGTGTATCGTGTTTTTTTTCCTGTCCACCAAGCTTGAAAGCTCAGATTAGCTCAGCTATGCTTGCCCTGACTGATAACCTCTTTAATACCTCTTAGAACTAACTACAAAACATCAATACTCTGCCATTATTAATACCATTAAGTCCATGGCTGAGCACAAAAGGAACTCCCTGCCAGCTGAGCCTGGGCTGATCCTGGATCTAAGGAAACATATTTCAGGTTTCCTGAGAAGTCCCTGCATACAACATATTGAGACAGATGTTGTATGTTTGAGAGGTGGGCCCATGTAAACCTCATGAGGTTCAACAAGGTCAAGTGCAAGGTCGTGCACACAGGTCAGGGCAATCTCCAGTATCTGTACAGGCTGGGGGGGAAGGGACAGAGAGCAGCCCTGGGGAGAAGGACTTGGGGGTGCTGGGGGGAGCAGCTGGAGCTGAGCCGGCCCCGTGCGCTGGCAGCACAGC
>JANIJG010014210.1:0-24674 GCA_024611175.1 Megaceryle torquata | reverse complement strand
CAGTGGCTGCTGTGCTGCCAGCGCACGGGGCCGGCTCAGCTCCAGCTGCTCCCCCCAGCACCCCCAGGTCCTTCTCCTCAGGACTGATCTCCAGCCCATCATCACCCAGCCTGTAGTGACTTCCTGTCCTGCCCTTACACTGGGCTATTTAAATAGCAAGAGGAAGAAGTTGGGTGACAGGAGATACTCCATTGGATGCTGGGTGACAAATCAGTCCAGATTCCACTGATGGATTCTCTGTCCTCAGGGAAGGTGGGGGCATGTTGTTGGATCATCTGGGAGATTGCTCCCTGGAGGAGACCCTGGGGTGAAGGTGGTCTCTGACCTCCTCACACTCTGGGACATCTGTGTTCCTTTGTTCATTCATTTTGACCTCCCTTGGCTTGGTTCCCTCAGAAAGTTCCCTGAGGAATGCAGAGACCTGTTATCAATTAACTGCATAAGACAGCTGGTTATAATCTCATCTTTGATTTCCTGGCATGGAGAAATCCCTGGATGCTCTCTTTCCGAGAGACGAAATTTATGGTCTGGCTCTGCAAACTATCAGAGCTCCTTTGGTACTTGGCCTGGGAACCTCCATGTTCATGAATCTTCCCTTGTTCCTCATCTCCTGTGACACGGGTGTCATGGCTGTGGCCAATATGAGGAGTTGTTGGTGATACTGTCTATGCCCAGAGCACCAAAGAGGGATTTTGACATAATACTGGGAAGAATTTGGCTTGACTGAGTCTGACTTTGTGCCTGGCCCTTGATGCTGCTCCCACAGCCAAGTGCACTAACAACTTCCAGGCCAACAATGTCAAACTGACCTTTCCTGCCTGGATTTTGGGATAGGTCAAGGGTGATTGATTTTTAACATCCTTTCTCACTCTCTGCCACTTCTAACAGTCCACAGCTTTCCTTTGAATGAGGCCAGTTGCTCCCCTAAAATGACTTTTGGGATATATGGAACAACAAAGACACATTTCAGTCTGGCACTTGTTCTGCAAAAGGAAACCTAAAAATGGGGACAGCCTAGAATGTCATGGTTGTTCATGCTAATAACATGTGTCTAACTTATTACCCAACCTTCTTAATCACTTTATACAAAGAGATTCCCAAAAGCTTTCCAGGCTGTACCTGACATCATTCTCATGGAGCCTGCCAGAAAAAAAAAAAAAGGTCTGATGATATCTGGGCAAAAAGACATTGGTTACCTCCTTCGTTCACTGCGAAGCATACAGACTAGAGGAGACCAACACAAATTTTCATGTAGGGCAAATTCATCAAATTATTTTGGCCAAAGGAGATGAGAGAGGAAGAGACTATTTGAAAAACAGATGCAAAGTTTCAATATTGAAACTTTTCTAAGCAAAACTTTTCTTTTGGGGCAGGGAGGAAAAGACATGCCAAAATATTTTGTACTAAAACTTACTTATATTTAAGCTTACAAACCCAACTAAGCCTAATCAAAACACATAAAGAATTAGGACACTATGGGTCAATTTAAAAAAATAGTCTAATTTTCTTCTGTTGACCTAAAAACTCTCTCTCTTCCTTCACTACATCCTAAACTTGCTGATAAAGGACCATTATCAGCCTTCTGGATCTCCCTTGGGTGATTCAACAGCCTCATTATCCAACTTTTCACTGAAAAAATGCACCTTTTATTGCTTGATATTCTTCTGTGCATCTGTTGTGGACCACTTGTGATAGTCCCACAACCTAATGGTGCCCAGAGGTCAATGATTTGCACAGTTAAGCTCACAAACCCAAGGCAATAAAGTCTTTAGAGTTTGGAATTACCATTTTGCTGTCGGACTTCCAGCTCCTACACACATTCTCCTGGATGTAGCTGCAGTACAAATAGACTTTATTAGTAGGAATAACAAATAATGACTTGTTCCCAAATGATCCCATTCTTGCATTCTCAGTTGTTTTGTTGGTTTGAGTTTTCTTGCTGTTTACTAATGGCAATAAACAGCTTGGTTTGCTTTTCATTTGTAGGCCTTTTCTGCGTGGTTTTGTAGGCGTTGCCAAACTTAATGGAAACATCTGTTTAGTGGGCTGCTTTTTGCTCTTTACCAGTGTACAGGGTAATAGAGGCTCAGCTACTGCTTACCTCTGATGTCAGCTGTGGTGGTTGCTGCCAAAATTTGCAGGACTGAAACTCCAGTTTACCTGTCAAAACCTACAGTAGTATTTCTGGTTTGTGTAGGGAATGAAATGGAGCAAGATGCAGTAATGATGACCTAGGAGAGGATGAAATCAAGGGCAACAGGTTAGACATTAGGAAAAACTTGTTCACTGGAAGGGTTGTTAAGCAGTGGAACAGGCTGCCCAGGTAGGTGGTGGAGGGATTTTAATCTCTGCAAGAATTTAAGTGATTTAAAAGACATGTAGATAAGGTACTTAGGGATATGGTTTAGTGTTGGGTTTGTCAGTGTTAGGTTAATAGTTGGACTTGATGATCTTAAAGGTCTTCTCCAACTGAAACTATTCTATGATTCTGTGAAAACTTGCTAGTGATGAAACTTTTCGGAGTAACCAGCCTACCAGCAGCAGAGCTGGTTAAAAGAGGCATTCAGAGTGGGATGGACACCAACAGACACTAAATGAAGAAGGATTAAACCTTGTGAAGGAAGGAAACAAGCCCTGGCTACAAGGACCTGTGTAGATATCAGCATGACAGCATTGACGACTCTAGTGGTAATCCCAATGCAGACACCGAAACTGGGTGTCTGTAGCAGGATGCCCTGCCTAGATGAGCTAAAGCCTCAATCTTTTTCCTACTTGTATGAGTCCCTTGGTGGAAAACTACCACACATTCTGGGAGGTGACATTGTCCCCAGCATTGAAGGACGTTGAGGATCAGCCAGGCTCAGAAACCCCTAAACAAAATAATACATGGTAGGATGAGGGACCAGATGTTTCCGGATGGCAAGAACAAGTAATGATAAAGAAAAATCATATTTTGCTGAGCTAAAACTCAATAAAGGTAGATCACATTTTTCTCAATTGTAAGGTTTAGCTTGGCCACAAGTGACTGACAGTAAATCAAAGAATCATAGAATCATAGAAAGGTTTGGGTTGAAAGGGACCTTAAAGATCATCTAGTTCCAATCCCCCTGCCATAAGCAGCAACACCTCCCACTAGACCATTTTGCTCAAATACCCAGCCAACCTGACTTTGAACACATCCACAACTTCCCTGGTCAACTTTGTCTCACCACCTTCATAGTAAAGAACTTCTTCCTAATTTCCAATCTAAATCTCTCCTCTTACAGTTTGAAGCCATTAGCCCTCATGCTATCACTACAAGCCCTTATAAAAAGTCCCTCCCCAGCTCTCCTGTAGGCCCCCTTCAGATATTGAAAGGCCACCAGAAGGTCTCCCTGGAGACTTCTCTTCTTCAGGCTGAACCCCCCCAGTCCTCTCAGCCTGGCTTCCCAGCAGAGGGGTTCCAGCCTTCTGATATCTTTGTGGCCCTCTTCTGGACCTACTCCAACAAGTCCATGTCTTTCTTGTGCTGGGGGCTCCAGAGCTGAATGCAGTACTCCAAGTAGGGTATCACAAGAGAGGAATAGAGTGGGAGAGTCCCCTCCCTTGATCTCCTGGCCAAGCTGCTTTGGATGCAGCCCAGCATATGGCTGGCTTTCTGGGCTGCACTCGTACACTGTTGGCTCATGTCGACCTTTTCACCAATGAGCAGATCATGTTATACTATGAAAGCCCAGTACCAAGTTACATAAGGTAGGATCCCATGGATTGTGTTTGAATATTCCTCCCTTGAGTGGGGACTCCCCCACCATCATCATTATGGGTGAGTAACATCAATCTCTGTTCAAGAGATCATCAAGCTAGCTTTGAGATACTGATTTAGCAACTGTTAAGTAGACTACTTGTTATAGCAATTTTTATCAAGTAGTAGATATTTTAATTAATGTTCTTTTAGCCATCACAAGCAACCATAATATTTTATATATATATATAGAGAGAGAGAGGGAGATAGTCTGCTGTTCTTTTAACCCACAAACAGGTCGGTGTCTTACTTTGCAGAGCCATTAAAAATGCCCACATCATTACCTGGGGACCTGCCAGACCCCTAGATAGGACTTTTTCTAACACCAAGAGATAGTCCATTGCTATGAGAAGGGAAGGAGGGAGAAAAGTAAATCCCCTGAGGGGCGGGGAGGTGCATGCAAAGAGATGCGAGTCCCAGGGGACATTATGGACAGCACAGATGGGAGAGGATGGGATAGCATAGCTAAGCATAAACAAAGGGCTAGCCAAGGAAAGAGGTTCCTAAGTCTTTTATCCAAGCAGAGCTTCTAACCTTGAGATCCTTTGCTCCTTTGATGAGTGCAAAGTTGTTTTATGTTTCTTGGGTGCTGGATGCTGAGCACTGGTGGATGTATGATGCATGATCACCTGTATCGAAGAGAACCTGCTTTATTTCAGCCCAGGATAACTTCCAAATCCTGTCCACTTGAGAACCTTAATGATGGAGTATTTGATGGGAAAAGAATGGGAAAGAAACAGGTCCTGATACCACCTACATCTGGCCCAGTCTCCCTGTCTCCCTCTCTCACAGAATCACAGAATTTCCTAGATTAGAAAAGGCCTTTAAGATCATCGAGTCAAATCCTTAACCTCACACTAAGGAGACCCTGGCTAAACCACATCCCTCTGCACTACATCTACATGACTCTGAAATACCTCCAGGGATGGGGACTCAACCACTTCCCTGGGCAAGCTGTTCCAGTTCCTGATAACCTGTTCGGTAAAGAAATTCTTCCTCATATCCAATCTAACCTTCACAAGCAAAGCAATTTCTCATGGACTGTGATGCAATTTTCAAATGCATGCGGTAGAACTGACTCCTTGATGGCTACTGTTTGGAATGAAATAAAGTCTCTGTGGTTCACTGCAAGATGCTTTGTCGTCAAAATGCAAGTCACTCCTGGGATGGAGGAGGAGAAGGGTGAGAGGCAGGCATTTGTAAGTGACAAGAAGTAAATAAGGAGAAAGAAAAAATGGAAATTCCGGGATCATTTTTCTGAGGTGATTGACCCAGTCACCATAGTGACCATAAGCGAGTGTTCAAGAGTCAGGATGACTCATATCTGGCAGTGGAGCAGCATTTCTTAATCCACATTTCAGCACTGGCTGATGGAGACCTCGCATCTTTGAGGTGTGCTTCCTCCAGTGACCTGGGGGCTGTTTCCAGCTGAGTTTGGAAGGGGGATCCTTTGAAGAGTCTCTTATGGAGCAAAACGGCAGCAAAAAAAGACAGACTTATGAAATAAAGCTTCTCACACAAACCAGATCATGCACTTGGACATGGCAGGTAGCATCCATTTATTTTTTCAGAGACCTCTGTGGTATGATTTGGAAGAGTCCAAAACCAGTGCTGGCTTAACAGCCAGAGCAACAAGCTGCACAGGTTTCATGGTGGCATTCATAGGGACATCCACCAACAAGGGCAGGTGGTTACCTTCTCTGTCTTTTCTTCAGGTGGGACGTGTGATCTGCCACTACCATTGCTAACAGCTAACAACCCAAATGTCTGGTGCACCTTGGAGAGGTTGAATGTAAAATGTAATATTGGTGTCCCAAAGCATCCAAGCTATCAGTGATCTTCTCAAGGAGAGTATATCCAGATGGACCACTGAAGGAATATGGATGAAAAAGGCAAAAGGGAATTCATTAGGTGGGATGAATTTTCACTTGTTCAACGAAGCAGGCAGAGGCTACATGGGAAGAAGACCTGTGGCCACCTGTCTGCCAGAAGCCAAGGGAAGAATATAACTACTTAAGGAAGAATATGATACAGACACAAAACTAAACAATTGCAGATGAGTCAGGGATATGTTCCCACTGCAAACAATAAACTTATAAGAGTTGGATGCAATAAGATCCAGAATGGCCTCCTAAAAGGCACAAGTAGCAGAGGGTCAAGGAGCTGTTAATTCCAGCACATGAAGATTCTCTAAGTGCCTGCTGATGGATGTCTGGTGAGAGCACACAGAGAGAGGGAATGGACCTTTTCCAGCTGAATGTGTGGAATAAATCCTGAAAGGCTGAAGGCCACATTCAGTGTAAACAATCTTCACTCAGCCCCCTTCCCTCACTGTCTTTGACTCAAACATCCTCAGACACTGGGAAAGTTCTGTTATGGATGTAAATACTTTCCCTTGCCCTGTCATTGCAGCAGGAAAATGAAACCGCCCACATCCTGATTCCCCTGACCTTTGGGGGAAATTTGTGGATCCTGTAGGAGAGCAGTAGCTATGCTGCCCACTGGGATCATCAACAGATGCTAATGAAGCCCAGGAAGAGTCTCTGTGTGTTATGATGTGTGTTTCTGACCTGGTTCTCACATCTCAGGATTAGCAGGTGGACAAAGACCTAAAACTATGATAGGACAATCTTCACGCACACCATCATCCTCTCCAACAACCTACATGTCCCAGATGGAGAAGCCAAACCCACCACTGGCAGGTAACTCCATGTTTTCCATCTATTTGGCCAGCTGGGTCCCACTTGGCTGTATAAATCTTCCAAGTTTTGAAGCCTACAGGAGAAACAGATCAGGTCTGTAAAGCCACAGAGAAAGAAATGTTTGTGTGGGCAGGTTACTAGAAGTATTTTCCATAAGCGTGTCCAGTTTTCTTCTTAATTTCTTGGGAAAGTAGTCCAGGATGCAATCCAGGTCATCCTAAAGTAGACATTGAACTTCCCTACGTGTCTTGTACCACTGGAGATAAATGCCCTAGGATGTTCCTCCTGGTCTCTGGATGTCTCTCTGGAAGAGCACAAGGGTTGTTTAGGTCCCATCTTGCAACCAAAAACCCCACATGGTTGCTTCATCTACCTTAGGTGACCTTGGGCAGCATTGGTCATATCTTAGGGAAGTAAGTTACAATCCCAACCTGGTTATCAATCTAGCTTTCTAGATGTGGACAGTAATGGGAGCTGAGACATCCATCTCACAAGCAGCCACCTACTCTTAGACAACTACACACAGAGGTCTTCACCTGTGAGTCTGGTCATATCCCTAATTCTCACTGTGTACCTGCAAACCAGAAATGACAAGTCTTGATCAGAGGCACATATGATAAGGGAAGCACTGATAAGGAAGTATTCAGGGAAGGAAGCCCAGGGATGGAGGGAGGGTGGTGGCCAAGAAGGCGATCAGATGCAATGGGAACTGGTCTCTTCTCCTTGGTAGCTTTCCTAGGATAGCAGAAACACCACTATTTCCTACTCCTTTGCCTGAATGCTGGCAAAACTGCAATCTGCCTGCATGCAGACACGACTGGGGTGCTCTCCTGCCTCCCACATCCATCTGGATCCACTACTTGGAGCTCCTCTGGGCTAGAAATAAGCATTACTGTTTGTGCAGCACCTGACACAATAGGGGCTGAAGGACATGACTAATGGGTTTGTGCATCGTTAAGGATCTCAGATAGATCAGCATGCAGAGATCCCTGAAGTGCTGTAGCTGTGTGGTGTCACTGGGACGTGAAGCACAACATGATTAAACCCAAATGAATGTGCTTTTGTAAGGCAGAAGAAAGAGGGAGATGCAATATTTGGAAAACTCTGTGCTTTACTCCTCCTTCCTCTGTCTTCCTCTGAGCAATGAATACACGGAAAGCAAACCCTGTGACGTGAAGTCGTTCTGTTTTGTTTCTCCAAATCCTCAGCCAGAGTGCAATATTGAGGGAGGCAGACAAGCCCGTGGCTGGCTGCCAGCAAGACTTCACAACACATCCTCACAGCTTTCCAGATAATTCCTATGGAAGGGACCCTGGGAACAGAAATAGCCTATGGCTGAAAAACTTTTCTGGTGCAGTTTGACAAGTGTCTCTCAGAGAACTTGTCTTTAAAGGCACAGGTTCAAGAGCTATTAGCTGCTGTGAACTGAAGTCCTCTGTTGTCTCCGCTCAGACTGGTTGGGCGACCAGCTGGTGATGTTTTCAGTGTTGTGTTGTGTGACCCATGGCCTTCCAAATAGCATTTCTGAAAACACATCTGGGGTGGGAATACATGTGTCATGTCCTCTGCCCGGGAATCAGGTGAGAGGACTCTCAGCTAGGGCAAGAAGTAACATGATTGCCAGATCCATCTAGTGATCTATGGGCTCAAAAGTGGCTTTGAGTCCCTGGATTTTAGGGACAGTGCCCTCCACAATCCTTATCGTTACCCATGGCCTGTTTCTCAGTGATCTGTGAGTCTGGTCTGAGGAAACCTGCAGCTAGAAAACAGCCAGGGATGAGATGTGGCATGATCCCACTGTCCTCATTACCTCCTTCCCTCGGCCCATCCTGAGGTGGCAATGCCTGGCTCCAGACCATCCTCCTGCTGCAGAGAGGGTTCCTATCCCTTTCCCCTTAGGTGATGTTGCCCTAACCCCACCTTGGCTCACTGCCACAAGAGAAGAACACCATGCCATGAAGATATCCCCATTCCTCTCTCTATATACCACCTATCTATATATAGATGTACCACCAATCTATACCATGTTTTGGCTTAGGATATAAATTTCCCTCTACACAAGTGTCTTTGTTATCTTTTCCCATCTAAATGCTTTCACAAAGGCCTTATCGTAGAAGACCTGGACCGAGCTCCAGCATAGCCCTTCCAGCAAAGACTGGAGCAGCCTTTGTTTGTAGTGGGGGTTGTCCCTTGGTCAGTGTTAGCAGTTCTCCTTGAAGAGGAAATCTCTTGTGGGGCTTCTTTATACATGTTTTTGGTTTTTGGTTTTTTTTTTTTTCCATCACAGACATTCTTTGGAGGATTTGCAGCCTGGCTCTTGTCTTGGCCTTCTCAGAACTTGCAATCTTGCATTGCAACAGTCTTGCGGGGCAGCACAGCCTGAGGTTCTTTAAGGAAATCATGTGAGATAGCTCCTCTGATTTGCTTTAGACTTTGACTCACCAGGGGAAATACAGAACCTGTTAATTGTGATCAGTAAATAAGCTGCTTAAAAGAAGAGGGTCAGGTCTGACTCCAGGTCCTGAACCCAAGCGGCACCAACCTCACGTTCACACTGCTCCAGGCACTCTTCCTGGGCAGACTGGTGCCAGAGAGAGCTTTCTGGGCCAGTCTAGTACTTGCCATCTCATGTCAGTCTTCCTTTACTGCATACCCTCCATGTACCCACTGTGAGCAATGGGAAAAGAGGTTTGGGCTTGCTTGGGGCAGAGATTTCTCCCAGCAGGAATCCCTCACAAATGTTTTGGGTTCTTTTCTTAATCAGGTATTGGAGGGGGTAAAAACCAGAAGTTTCATTTCAGGGGCCTTAATGACTGACCTGTGTACTGCCTTGAGTTGGAACTTCCTGGGAGGAGGAAATGCCCTCTCTTTAGCAAGCTGGAAGTTGGTTTTCTGCCACCAGACCTGGTGGTTCTCTGTCTCGGCTCTAAATGCATTAGCTAAGGAGCCCTCTTAGAGAAAGGCTATTCATTAGGACTAGCTAAAAAACCACATCCTGTTCCAGACGCTCCAGTAAATCCATCCTTGGAGTAATCACACCCATAAATTACAGGGCAGGGAGAAATGCAGTCTTCTGCTTCCATGTGAGAGTTATATACAACATCAAAACAGAGAAAGCAGGACAGGCAGAAGTAGCCGGTGTGTCAGCGATCATAGAATCATTAAGATTGGAAATGACCTTCAAGATCATCAAGTCCAACTGTCTACCTAACATTATCATGACCACTAAACCCTGTGCTGAAGTGCCACATCTAGATATTTTTTAAACACCTCCAGGGATGGTGATTCCACCACCTCCCTGGGATACTGAAGAGATACCAAGAGACCACAGGTGTGTAAGTGGTGCCTCAGTTTCCCTAGCCAAATATGATGAGCAGTGTTGAAAGAGATGGGTTGTCACCTTCCCTGATGACATTTGTGCTTGCTCCCCTTCTTCCTATTTAGTCCTTTCAACTATGGAGTTGGTACCACTGGGATGTCTGTCCCCAGCACATGTTGCATGGGGAGATGTGAATGCTACCTTGGCCACTCAGGCAGGTTTTCTCACTAGACCAGACAGCAGATAGTTGATGAAACAAATCAATATCCACCAGATAACTTCATTTTTACACTGCATTGGCTGGAATTTGCTTTGGAGGAAGGAGGAGAATGAGGATGTTAGGGGCTATGTGTTCAGGTAGAGTTGCAAAAGGCTGAGAGATCTCTGGATGGAAAGGTAGAAACTTTAGAAGAAAGATCTCATCACTCAGTGCTCCTAACAGCATTTTAAAGGAAACATTTACAGCAAATAAGAATGGCAATTAATTGCCAAATTGGAAAGCAGCCCTCCTGTGAAAGCAGACAGCTGCTGAACTTTAATACTGAAGCTATTCTTCATGAACTACTCTTGTTCCTAAAGCCACAAAATTAAGAGCAGGTGGGTAAATAAAAACAAGACCATAAAACATGTTTAAAAAGGTTTGGCCCTTGGAAACACTTGTACATTGGAGCATTAGGAGAGAGAGTGGATCGTTCTGGTTTGGGACTCAACAAACCCTCTATTGTGGAGTCACCTCAGGGAACTTCAAAGCCCTGCCACCCCGGGGTTGCTGGAGAGAAGAATGACTCCCAGTTGAGCCTTCCTGGCACCTTGCTAACCTCACCACACCCCAAGCCTCCTTCTCTTCCTCTTCATCTCCTACTGTGTCTTCCAGATCTCCAACTCCTTTCCTTACCCTCCCCATCACAGATCTTCCATAGAAACAAGCTACAGTGGATGAGGGGCTCCAGCATAGCTACAGGAGTTTGGCTCTCTCTGACCCCATGGTCACATTCAGGAAGTGCCTTGTGAGGAAGAGTGTTCTCACATACTCCACAGAGATTAGCACCTACCTAGAAAACAGCACAGGAATCACAGCAAGTAGAAGCCCTGATTGATTGATCAGAAGATAATTCATGTTGCTTTCTCAAAGAAATATACTTGTTTTCTGAAAAGCCTTGAGCAAAAGTGCTCACCAAAGCAAGGACACTTCTAAGTGAAACCCTACAGGTAGCATGAGCCTTTAAAAGTTATTTCATAGAATCACAGAATGGTTTGATCCAGAAAGGTCGTCTCGTTCCAACCCTCCTGCCATGGGCAGGGACATCTCCCACTAGACCAGGTTGCTCAAAGCCCCCTCCAAACTGGTCTTGAATGCTGCCAGGGATGGGGCATCCACACCTTCCCTGGGCAACCCGTGCCAGTGTCTCACCACCCTCACAAGGAAGAATTTCTTCCTTACATCTGTTATAAATCTATCCTTTTTCAGTCTGAAACCATTACCACTCGTTCTATCACTACACTCCCTGAGGAGGAATCCTTCTCCAGCTTTCCTGTAGGCCCCTTTAAGTATTGAAAGGCCACAATAAGGTCTCCCTGGAGCCTTCTCTTCTCCAGGCTGAACAACCCCAACTTGCTAACGTGACACAGTTGCTATTACCTAGTTCATGCTGTTTGTTGTGGCAAAACCGATTAAAAACAAGGTGATAACAAAACATTAAACAACCACCTTGCATCTTCATACCAAAGAGGATCACCACCCTTCCACGCAATCTTCATTGCATCTCATTAAGCAGATTATCAGAATTAATGAGAGACTATTTATCCAAATATAAATTAATGAAGATAGATCAGGTTAATTGAAAGCTCCTTCCCAGAATATCCAGTACAAAGCTTTTTGGATGCAAATATAATAAAAACATCAGACCCAGCTTAATATAGATGTATTTAATGTTACATGATGTATTTTCGTATTGTTTCCAAAACTCCTGTTGAGAGATTTTATAACTTTTTGCCCACAGTAATTTTAAATTTTTCAAGATCTATTTTTTTCCTGTTTTTGGTACATCCATTATAGCAACAGCCTCCAGATGCGTCAAGACACTGCGATATAAAAACAGACATTTGGCTTTAAATAGTTTTATTTGGTGGTGCAGTGGGTGGACTGGAAGCAGAGTAATCCCATACATGGGTCATGGGAGAACTGGGTTCTATTCCCTGTCACTTCAACAAATCACTGCATTATTTTGGCCAGGTAGAGGCAAAACAGGAGTTCAAATTTGGGTGCCCAAATCATTACTTGAAGTCCAGAATTCTTCATCTTTTGTAACAACAATAACTGTACTAAACCCCTTCACTGGTCTCTGTCGTTCTACAAAGGGTACCGGCTAAGTAGGGAGCTACACACACCCCTTTGGGCTCTAAATAATAGGGTTTTTGCTGGTTATTTCCAAACACACATAAACTATTTCCCTGTTGTTCTGCACTCTGGTGTCTTCTGCTCTAGGGCACAAGATGTGAATGAACTCCATCAGATGCCTTAGCTACATAATGAACTCACAGGCTCGTTATCCCTGTGCCTACTTTTATTTGTCTCCTGTGCATTTCTGCAGGATGTCAACATGTTCTCCCTGGAAAGAAGCTCATCTCACAGGTTGCTTTTCCACAGTATTATCTCAAGACAGAATCAATCAGTGCAGATGACTCTCAGCTAGGTCCCCTGTGCCTGGATTATTCTTCCAGTGTCATCCCAGTGGGCTGCACACCCCCATGTGTCCGTGTGCCATGCCCACCACATGAATGCCTACTGTCATGCCCTAGGAATGGCATTCTGTCAGGCTGCAACACAGCCATAATGTTACTGCAGACACACTGAACTGGGAAAAAAAAAAAAAAAAGCAGCACAAATGACATTTGAGGGATATTTAAGCAACAAGGTAATTTACCTGGGAAAGTAATGGATTTGCCCTCACTGTGATGATGCTTTAAGAATAGTCCTGAAAAATAGGTCAGGAATGGTTTGAGGCCAAATGATCTTTCCCTGAGAAAGTGAGATGTGCTGGAAGACTCATCCAACCCCTGTGATGTAAGGAATCTATGCTAATTTGGCACAAGACCATTTGATGGAAACATCATCATAGAATCATAGAATGTTCTGGGTTGGAAGGGACCTTTAAAGGAACTGCAAGTGAGGTCACACCAGAGTGGAGCAGAGAGGCAGGATCCCCCCCTCCCCTGCTGCCCACGCTGCTGGGTGGCAGCCCAGGGTGCCAGTGGCTGCTGTGCTGCCAGCACATGGGGCTGGCTCAGCTCCAGCTTCTCCCCCCAACACCCCCAAGTCCTTCTCCTCAGGACTGATCTCCAGCCCATCATCCCCAGCCTCCCCAGCCTGTGTTGATACCAAAGGTTGCCCCAACCCATGTGCAGGACCTTGCACTTGGCCTTTTTGAATCTCGTGAGGTTCACATGGGCCCACTTCTCAGGTTTGTCCAGGTAACCTGTGGTGCAAAGCAGAGGAGAAACATTTCGCCTCTTGCCTGGATGGTGTCCAATAAATCAAACTAGTGCCTGGTATCTAGCAGCTTTTGAGACTCTGTGTTTATGTCTTTTCCAGCATTTCTAATTAGTGCATTGTTCCTGTGGACCAGGATCCACTGGTTTCTGTGGCAGATAGAATACTTCATTGCAATTGCTCTCGTTCCAGTTTGATTTGATGCTCTGGGCCACAGCTAATTATTACAAAGGAGTTGCCCATTCCATTTTCCATGCCAATTTTGCCACTTCCACCCTAATTCTGAAAATTTCAGGAGATACAAGAGACAGTTGAAGTCGTCTTTTTTCCTCCTCCTTTTAAATCCCACATTTGATCATGTCCTTCTGAGAACAACAAAACTAAAGAAGCTTGGTTTTCTGTGGAATTATGTCTTGTGGTGGATTTTTAGTGAATATTTTCTGATGCCTAACCACGGGCTGAGCTTACTGTGCAACCCTCCTGTGGAGAAGAGTATGAAAGTTCTCACCACTTTACCCAACTGACCATTTTTATAGGATCTTGCTATACTGAGGACCTCTAATGCTTTCTAAAAGGTGATTGAGATTGGTGAAGGAGTTCATCAGGTGGTGGGGAAAGGCTAAATAAAATGCACATGGGCACAAAGTGATGACATAAGCCCTTTTTTTTTCCTCGGTTAACCATGCTAAATACTCTTCTACCAGCAGAGAATTAGATTCTCCACTTCTGCCATAAGAGATTTGGTCGTGTCTGAAATTTGTTTCTACCTGCATTGTCTTCCCCATCATTTATTTTACAAGTGATAGTTGCCAAAGCTTGAGCACTGCTCTGCCTGTCTTCTGCAAAATGTCTTGTGAAAAGACCTCTGCCCCGTGAAGAACAGCATCTGAAATAATATTTTGGTTTTGGCTTGAAGAAGACCTTTCAGAGCCTGGTGTGTGTAGCAGCTGCCTTTCCTACAGGATGTAGGTAAAAAAGGCAGTACATTGTTTTTCTGAATCATAGCTGGAAATGAGCAGCAGCTCCCTCTGCAAACCCAGGCAAGTCACTGCCCCAAGGCAAACATAAGGCCATGAATATGGAGGGGTTTGCTCATCCTGAGAGATCACTGAAGTCATTCCTTGCTTGGACAACCTGCTGCTCATGGAGGGACAGAGTGAAGGGAGCCTTGGCTTGTGGCCTTCACTCTTGCATGGCACTATCTATGGGTGCTGCTGTGCCTTTCTCACACCAGTCTTGATTTCTAAACAAATCCAAGAACATGGGAGTCCACCACCCAGACTAGACTATGCTTCTTAAAAATCAAGGGCCATTGAGGTGTGTAAATTGTCTTCCTGGGCTAGTGCATCGTTGATCCCAAAGGATGGTTGTTTCCTCTTAGATGCTTCTGGGGTGGTGATGAAGAAGGTCTTTGCATCCATTCCAGGGATGGTCCTGTTTGGTGTCCCACTTTTTCTTTACATGCTCCTCAGCCACTAAAGAGTGGATGGGGAGCAGGGCTCCATCCCTCCTCCTATTCTTACTTACTTCCTCCTGGATCAAGTTTGAGAAAGCAGATGGCTATCTATCTGTCAATCAATTATCTATCTATCTATCTATCTATCTATCTATCTATCTATCTATCTATCTATCTATCTATCTATCGGTGTTGTACAGGGGGTTCTCGTTCCTTGACCCATTGCACAGATGTCCTAATGCAAGGACAAATCCAGCAACTAACTTTTTGTTTGGTTTTCCATTAGCAGGAGACTCAGTGAAGCCTCTATGGTTGTGTGACTTGAGAGAGTTTTTCTGTCTATTGTCTTTTCCTAATAAAGGTTTGAGCTGACACAGGACTGAGCTTTCTCTCACCTGGACATCTTGTTTCCATTAGATTTTAAAAATACAGACTAGGGTAATCCTACCTCTCTGCAAACACCTGCAGTGCAGACACCATCACCTGGTTGGTTACCTCTGGCTGCTTTTGTAGTCAAGAGAGAGGAAGAGACAGATTGACACCACAATCCATCTCATCCTAAGAAGGATATTCAAAATACTTCAGGTGAGTCACACCTTGAGGCATTCCCCTCAGAACAATACAGGGAGCTTTGGGTGAATATGAATGATTGATCTGATATTGGTGTTGCTCTGAGAGGGAGGTGGACCTTTAGAGGTCCCTTCTAACCAGCATCTCCATGATGCTATCTATGACTAACTGTGATGAAGGTACAAATATCTGAGATAACAAGATGGTGATGAATCCTGTCCTACAAAGCACTCCGAAACTCCTGGACAATGTTTCTGAGAAGCCTGCAGTCATGTTCTCTTGACAGGTCTTTGAGAAGAGAAGAGGCATCTTAGCATGAACCACACAACAACCACCAGCAACCCCGGAGAAAGCAGCTTGGGAGAGCTCTCCTGCACACCCAGCAAAAGATACAACCCACACAAGAGTTAAGTGGGTAATTAGGATTTCATCTCTTGTTGAACAACCACCTGTTTAGAGTCTCATTAGCCTCAGAAACTGTTAGCCTCAGAAACTTCAAGCATCCTGTGCTTGAAGACATTTATCCCACACCCAAGAGTGAGCTAAATTACTCAACTGATACACTCTCAAGGTATTGGGGAGTCTGAGCTGATTTAAAGGAGACTTTTTGTAGATGATCCAAGCATAGAGACATGGCTGACATTATTTGGCACCCCCATAACATACTATTATTTAAAATTATTGGCTATTTCAGCTTCTCAACACTGATGTGATGAATACCACTTCGGTGTAACTAATGTGGAAAATATTCTGTGGAGAGTTGCAAGGCTGTGAGGAGGCTCATGCAGACCCCGGTGGCAGAGCCAGCCCAGAAGCTTCTGATTGCTAAGTCAATGCCAAGCAGAGCTGGGAGTCCCTTTTTCAGTTGACAAAAAGTAAAATCAGACAAGAGGCAGCCAACAGTGTAAGTCAATGACAAACTTTTGTAAATTTATGTCAGAAAGAAAAAAAAAAAGCTGAAACATTTTGATATTTTCAGAAGAAAATAGATCACTTATTCATTTCACTCTAATGTGACAGTTCAATTTGAAATGTATCTGAGTAGTCATTTTTTAACACATTTCCATTCACTCAAATTAAAATAATATGTCTCACTTCAACTGAAAGTGATTTTTGTTTCTCACGAGTCTTTCATTTTAATTTAAAGTGTGTATCCATATGATTTCCAGTTGGCCCCAAATTACTTCACATAAGTTCATCTAACAAACAAATAATTAAAAAAAAAAATCTACTTAAGTATTTATTCTTATTTTCAAGGAGAATTTGCCTTAGCATGTTTCAGTTTGTGGATTTACAGTGAGGTTCACTGATTTCTCTGAGTTTCAGACCTGTTTTCTGAGCTGTAAAATCAGAGATTAGACCTTGCAGAAGTTTCTGTTCTCCTTTTAGATACCACTGAACAATTCTCAGATTTGAATAGGAAATTGCAATTAATTAAAGAGGGGAGTCAAATGAAAGGCAGCATATTTTGTAGTCATATAATAAATGAACTTTCACTGTGTTTATGTTAGATGTATAATACAGCAGGAAGTAAAGATCAAAGCCTTATTTATAAAAAACTTGGCAAGTTGTGTGCTTGGAAGGAGCAAATGGGTTCACGGGAGGTACTTAAAGAATGAAGTTTGGATTTTTAACTGGCATAAATCAGCGTATCTTCCTTTGATTGCAGTGGTTTACACCAGTGGAGAAGCTGGTCAGGGATTACAAGGGAGAACAGATACAGTAAAACAAAACAATTTTTTTTTTTTCCTGCTGAGAAGTATTTGCATGATGATTGTTCTCTATTTCCAAGTACTGGGAATAACTCAGAGGAACAGGATTCTGATCTCAAGTTTCATTAACTGAAAGGTGCAAAGGTGTGAATTAGGCTTGGAGCTGGATCCTGCCCTGCTGATCAGCCGAGGAGGTATCAGACTGGGACTACCCAGAGAGTTCAGCCTTCAGGTACTGGCATCTCCCAGAGCCTCACAACTCTCAAACTATTTATTTGCAGGCTTAAAAATCCCCCAATGTACCTGATCAACAAAAGGGAAACTGAGGCACAGTCAGATGGGATAATTTGTCTCAGGGATTATAGTGAGAGAAGTTCACTGCAGCCTGTCTGCTCCCTCCCTGGGCTTTACCATGAACTCCCACCCTCACACAGGGTGAACATTCTTCACAGCAGCAATTTCACCACTACAAAGAGCTGAGATAAACTCATAAAATACCACCCTCACCCAGAAACAGAAAGCAAAGCAAAGAGGTACAAGACAGCACCATGGTGACACCAGACACCCACAACCTTGATCCACCACTCTAGGGACACCTCAGCAAGATGATTTGAAAAATCTGGAGATGTACAGAACTAGCAATAATATTTCCCTGGCTGGAGGATTGGTTGGATATGAGTCCCCCTTGGGCTGTGGGACATGTGGGACCTACCAAGCAGATGGACCTCTCTGCTTTGCTGACCTCTGCACAAAGGCCATTGTCAATATTGCAAAGTTATTTTAATCTCTTTTTTTTTCTCCCTAAGTTTATCAGCACCGCACCAGAGGTTTCCTCTTGCATTGGGTGCTGTTGTTAGATGGGGCAGAAAGAGTATTGGCTTTCCTGCACTTTATGGTCTATGAGTAGCACTGATGCTGGAAGAAGACATTGCTTTGAACATCACAATTCCTGGTGTGGTCTGTGCCCACTCAGCCTCCTCTGCACACAGGGTGCTGTGTCCTTTTCACCTGGGCAAACAACTTGCACAACCCATCAGACAACCCCAAATGAGTATCCAGTGACATGGGCACCATGACAGAGCCAGGAGCTGGGACCAGGACTCCTGGGAATTCACCCAGGACCATCACCCTTGTAGATAAGACCCGGTCCTGCTCCAGGTCTCTGCACGATGCTGGCATCCCAGGAAGTCAGTGAGACTTACACTTCAGACTCTGACAGGCTCCATCAAACCTCACTCATCTACAACATCTTCAGTTCACAACAAGGGTGGGAACCCTGGGTCCACAGAGGCAGATCCAGGTGCTTGCCCTCAAATGATGAGGGAGTCTGGGGGCAGGGACAGCAAAGATGTTTGGAGACCACTGTGCCTTAATTACAGCCTGTTTGAAACAAAGCTGCTTCCTCCTTAGCCTGAACTTCATTAATTAAGCTGATGAATGCAGAATGAATTAATTAAACCTATTATTATGCTGCTATTTTATTCATTTACCATTTACTTTGATTGATTATGACTATGATTAATAAATATTGAAGAAGTATTAATTAATTGAATTAATTGCTGGTTTATTCACTTATCAGTTACCACCTCGATGCATGAGTTGTGTCCTGACAGTTTGTCCCAAGAAGCAGATCCCCGGGGGTTCAACCATGAGCAGAGGGGCTGGGATGGGGGACGAGGTCACTTACCAAAAGGCAGGACAAAGAAGAAGGGGAACCAGCAAAGGATGAAAACACCCACAACGATGGCAAGAGTCTTGGCTGCTTTCTTCTCACGGGAGAACTTGAGGAGCCGCACAGAGAGGGAGCTTCTGAAGTTGTGCCCCTTGCTCCGGCTGCTGGATAGAGGGTCCTCCAGCACACTGCGGCAGTGGATGCGCAGTACCACCTCCATGGATTTATTTCTCTCTTTCTTGACCCCTGCCTCCAAGCTCTGGGTGGTCCGCCTGGCCACCACATAGATCCTGAAGTACATCACCAGGATGACCATGAGGGGCAGGTAGAAGGAGAAGAGGGAGGAGAAGAGGGCATAGCCAGGCTCCTCCGTGATGCTGCAGATGCTCTCATCTGGCGGTGGTGGCTCCTTCCATCCCAGCAGTGGCCCAATGGAGATGACCATGGAGGAGAGCCAGACCACCACAAGGATGACCCCCGCCTTCCTCTCGGTCATGATTGTGGGGTACTTGAGGGAGTACTTGACACCAATGTACCTGTCCACAGAGATGATGCACAGGCTCATGATGGAGGCAGAGCAGCACAGCACATCCACCGCTGCCCAGATGTTGCAGAAGATGCGCCCAAACACCCAGAAGCCCAGCACCTCCAAGGTGGCCGAGAAGGGCAGCACGGTGGTGCTGAGCAGCAGGTCAGCGATGGCCAGGTTGACAATGAAATAGTTGGTGACTGTCTGCAGGTGCCGGTTACAAGCCACTGAGAGGATGACAAGGATGTTTCCCACGATGGCTGAGAGGATGAAGATGGCCAGGAAGACCCCAACACCCACTGCCTGCACGTCCAAGGCGAAAGTCAATGTGGTGCCGTTGCCCTCAGAGGTCTCCTCACCTTGCAGCCCCCAGGACTGGTTGGCACCGCTCTGGCTGCCTTGCCCCGTCCGATTCCCACTCAAGCTGCCATTGCTCAGCTCAGGGAAAGTCATTGTAGAAAAGCTGCGGGCTCCATGGAGGGCGAGGAGAAAGCGATGCCGAGGCGAAGCCCCCCCGGCATGATGCCCGCAGTCCCCTCCAAGACTCGGTCCCCTCACCGCGGGGCAAGGGTCGGTTCCCTCCAGCCGGGATGGAGAGGTGGAGGGAAGGCAGGCTTCCCACCCGCGATCCGGAATGGGGGGACAGAGGACAGGCAGGATCTTCGGTTCCCCCCCAGCCGGGATGGAGGGCAGGTAGCTCCTCACCCCCCAGCCCTCTTCACGCTGGCCGGCCGCGCTACCCCCCTCCCCGCCACCGGCTCAGCCCCGCCGCCGGCCCGCCCGCGGGGGCAGCGAGGTGGGTTCCCCCCCGCTGCCCTCTCATGCTCCGGGAGGCTGCGCTGGGCAGCGGCCGACAGCGCTCGGAGGCTCCGTTCGCCTTCCCGCTCGCAACGGGAGAGCTCCGGGAGGGGCGAGGGAGGGGAGGGAGGGGAGGGAGGGGTGAGCCGGGTCGGGAGGGGGGTGTCGGAAGCCCCACGCGTCAGGTGCCGCCGGAGGAGGAGGAGGAGGAGAGCGAGGAGGAGGAGGAGAGGGAGGAGGAGGAAGCAGCAGCGCTGCTGTGCGGGACGAGGCGAGCCCGGGACAGGGACAGCGCCGGGAGCTTGCGGACCCGGCGGAGGGAGGCGAGATGAGGGGAGGGAGACACGCACGTGGGGGGCAGGCACCCTCTCGGGTGTGCGTGTGGCTTGCAGAACTTAGGGGTCCCAGGAACCGACGGAGGGGGCAGGCACGCACCTGAGGGGCAGACACCTATTCGGGGAGAGCAGGCACCCTAGGAACGGTCAGGCACCCACTGTTGTGTGTGGGGACGCCAGGTACAGCACCCCGGGAAGGGGGGGGGAGCTGGGAGGGGGCAAATACTCCGGGGGTGCAGCCGTCCCGCCGCAGCGCCGCTCGCTGCCGCCAGGGGGCAGCAGAGCGCAGGGTTTGCCCGAAGGGTGTTTTCCCCCCCCCCACCGCGGGGGTCCCGGCGCTGCGCTGCAGGGGGTCCAGCATCCCACCAGGAGAGGTGTCCTGCAAGGCTGGCAGGTCCCTTTCAGCTCCAGGATCCCACCAGGAGAGGTGTCCTTCAAGGCTGGCAGGTCCCCTTCAGCCCCAGCATCCCAGCATCCCAGCATCCCACCAGAAGAGGTGTCCTTCAGAGCTGACAGGTCCCCTTCATCCCCAGCATCCCACTAGGAGGGTGCCCTGCAAGGCTGGCAGATGTCCTTTCTTGTCCAGCATCCAGGGCCTCCAGCATGCATCCTTCCCATGGTAATCCTGCTCCTCCCACCCCACCGCTCCAACACAGGTCCCCTGCTCTGGCTGCCAGTGTGGGCTGCCCCTCACTAGTTCCTTCCAAAAACAGAAGGGACAAACAAGGGCTTACACTAAGGGACAGTATATGATCAGCAGCTCTGCATCTGTGACTTAACCCTGCTGCAAGACTTGGAAAAGGCAGCTTGTGACTAAAACCTATAGGCACATATTTCTGGCTAATTTAAGCACTGTTGTGGTTTTTTCCCACTGATAAAAGCAGATCCTGTTTACACTGGTTTCCTCCCACTGACCCTACTCTCCTGCTTCCATACATTGTGCTGGGGACTGACCCCAGTGTTGAACAGGGGCTCTCCCTCAGCTCCTTTCTACTGTACACAGGAAATATTTCCTTGCAGTGTGTTTATCCATGATTTTCCAACTTTTCTTTCTTAAAAGAACGGTTTTAAAGGGCAGTCTGAGTGGACAGTGAGGTGATTTAACTTTTGCTCTGTGGGAGATCTGTTGATTCACTGGATATGAGTGTGGATAAAAAAATATATAGTAGTATATTTATTTCCTTATTTTCCTTGACAATCATTGGAGGAAACAGCAGAGTTTTGATCTTTCTTATTTCTTTCATACACTTTTCCCTTCCTTAAGATTTCACCCTTCTTCCTAGAGCTTGATTCCCTAGAGATCCCTTCCTAGAGCTTGTTCCCTGCTGGGATCAAGCAAAGTACAGCAACCGGAAAATAGAAGCAAACAGGAACAAATATTGTAAAAAAGAATTGTTCAAAAGGATCATTTTCCTGGAGAAAAAAAGAAAAAGAAAAAAAAAAAGAACCCCATCCATCAAACCCTTTACATTTTGGGGTTTTTTATGTGACTTAAAAAACACACAAAAAAACCCCCCTAAAACCAAACCAACCAACCAACCAAACCCTAAAACAAAACAAGAAGAAGAAAAAAAAAACCATAAAAAAACCCAAAACAAACCAAAAATCCCAGACACCCAACACTTGAGGTCAAATTACTCATTTTCCTTATGTTTTGATGAAAACATGTCAAGCAACAAAATGAAGGATCGTTTCTTACTGGGACACTAAACTCAGCATGGGATGATCTCAACCCATGGAATTTTGTAGCTCTATCTTTGCAGCTACACAGATTGTTGTCTTGATAAATATATCTCATCTAATCTATCCAGTGACTTACAGAGAGAAAGAAAACAAGCTTTTCTCCAAATTAAAGTCTGGATTGAGCTTCTCATGTACAGCAGGATTTTAAGTACCTTTTTGGTCAGCAAAGAAAGGTTTCTTCCAAAGGACGTGATAGGAAATGCCATTAGGGTGTGATTGCATCTGCCCTGCCTCTTGTCCTCCCTGAGTGAGCTCTTCTCCTCTCCTGACCTCTAGAAGACAACTTGTCCACATTGTTGAGAGGCTGGAAAGTTCAAGCTGAGGGTTCAAATAGGATACAGGGATCATAGAATCAGAGAATGGTTTAGATTAGAAGGGGCCTTAAAGATCATCTTGTTCCAAGCCCCCTGCCATGGGCAGGGACATTTTACACTAAGCCAGGCTGCTCAAAGCCCCATCCAACCTGTCCTTGAACACTTCCAGTGACGGGGGCATCGTTTAAAGCCATTATGCCTTGTCCTATCACTCCACTCCCTGATGAGTAGCCCCTCTCCATCCTTCCTGTAGGCCCTTTTTAAGTACTGAAAAGCCACAATAAGGTGTCCCTGGATCCTTCTCTTCTTCAGGGTAAAAAACTCCAAGTCTCTCAGTCTGTCCTCATAAGGGAGGTGCTCCAGCATCCTGATGACCTCCAGACCTGTTTGATGGGACAGATGACCTGAAGCTGCATTTTTTGGTGGAGATTACGATGGGGGCTCCTGTCTTGTGTGCTACTCAGGACTGATGGACCTGCCCAGCTGTGCAGAACGCCTCTCCCAACTAAGACAAGGAGACAGCACGTCCCATGCCACCACCACAGCTCAGCTAACAAGCATCAGCTCATTAAGATCCAGTTACCTCATTGCTTCCCATCTGTCTCCTTGTTTCAATCTAAACCATGTCTATTACAGATAATTTAAGCTAATGAGGAACAGATTTGTACTAATGCACTTAAACTCAAATAAAAGTGTTCAGGTAGGTCTGCATGGAGGAGCTGAAGGGCTTGAAGTAAACACACATGGAGATTTCCAAGCACCTGGGACTTTACCAATCTATTGGGGTTGAGCTGGAAGGAGGTACAGCTCTTTCCCTCTTGATATGTTACATGTCTTTGCCACCTCTTATTTTTTTACCTTTTTTTACCATTTTGGGGCATAGTTTGATCCTATACTTGTGTAGTGCCATACAGTGAAGCAATCAGGGCTTTCTGAATAAAAAGAAAGACACATACACCTGATCAACAGTGTTTGTCACACTGTAATTATATGTTATGCAGGAATTTCGAAAAGGAAAGGCAATTTTTCCATGCAAAAGACCACAACTTAGAGGATTTTGATCAACATTTACATCTTTCTGGGTTTACAGCAAGTAAAGTGGTGTCCTGGGTGCACCCTTGCTCTGCACAGGGAAATTCGCTGCAGTGCAGCTGCCTGCAGCATCTTTGGGTGCAGAGCTGGTAGAGAGGGATTCTGTTCATGTTTAATGCTGAGATGATAATATTTAATTGTCGCAATGGTGGGTTTGCCTTGCCATGGGCAGGACATCAAAAAATCCTTTGGGAAGATGAGGTTGGTTTTGTCTATGTATCCCTCTGAGGCTGTGTCCAGTTGGAGGTTGGTTAACTCTGGAGGTCCAGTGTCCAGCTGACCAGGTCTTCAGGAGTATTAAAAAATTATCTAGAAGAGATTGAAAGAGACGATTCAATCCTGGGCTGCTCTCCCCTGTGGTGCCCAGTGTGAGGTTCTTAAGAAATTCCAGCATTAGAATTATGGAGCAATTTTCTTTTAACTGTGGTTAAGGGATGAGGGGTGGAGGGTGTGTAATTTTTGCACCTTTGTCAGTGTTGTGATGACGTTGTTTTGACTTTGGTGTGGTGAGTTCTTTTTGTAGCTGTAAGTGAGGTTTGTGTAGAAGACTGTGTGCTGAATGTGTGTTTCAGTGATATTGTTGTGCTGTTGCAATTTTTGTTGAAGTCTGGGAAAAATCAAGCTACACATCGAATGTTTATGTCATAATTAATGAGGCAAGAAGAATAAGGAGAGGAAATAGCTTTTATTAGCTGACTGATAAAGGTGAGGGAAAAGAAAATCAGACAATCATCTTACAACATCTACCTAAAATTGCCCACACATGTATTCTACCTTCCCTTTCCCCTCTCCTTTCTGCTCCCCTCAACCATCCCATGCACTGCCACATGACACCATTACCACATTTATTACTGCTTGCCACTTCTCTTCTTTGTGTGTGAATGTGTCTGCGTTGGGTTTGTTTTGGTTTTTAACTGTTTGCTTCCCTACTGCAGTTCTGGTGGACATCAGTGGTCCCCAGACCACATGTGGGAAGTACAGTGGTGAGCTGGTCCAAGCCCATTTTCTGTAGATGGGGTTGTGGCTTCCAAACAGTTCCAAGGGAAGGGATCCTGCCCCTCTGCTCTGGTCTGGTTAAACCCCTCCTGCAGTGCTGGGGCAGCTCTGGAGTCCTCAGCACAGCAGAGCCAGGGACCTGCTGGAGCGGGGCCAGAGGAGCCC
>JANIJG010014208.1:0-57463 GCA_024611175.1 Megaceryle torquata | reverse complement strand
TTTTTCCTTCTTTTCTTTGTCTTTGGTTTTGTTTTGGGGGGGGGTTTTGTAAGTTAGTGACTGAATCTGCTGCAGGATTGCTGTTGCTGGGATCTGATGAGCCCTGAGGACCAAGGGCCTTTGAGGGGAGGAGTAAACATTTAAAATGTAAATAAAAAAAAAAAAAAAAAAAAGAGAGAGAGGGGGGAGAAAAGAAAAGGGGGGGGGGGGGTGAACAAATTACAAAAAGGAAAATAAAAAAAGAGTTGATAAATGGACCCTGTGTGCTTAAATCAAATCTAGCTCTCCTGTGTATTCCTGGTAGATATAGAAAAGTTGGTTTATACAACAGAGGTGTTTCAAATTGTAGCCTCTGTTAGCTGATTTGCAATTAAATGAACCCTTTTACCTCCCTGGCAAATTATCTTTTGGAAATGAGAATCCAGACTCATTCCTTCAAAACCCTATTGAGGAAATTAACTGGAAATCAGGGTTGTGTGATTTCAGGCAGGATATGGTTGTTGGTTCTTGGATCATTGAGTGCCAGCTTTTCTGAGCAGCTACCAAATAGGACCAGAGATGGTTTGAAATGTGTCAAGAAGCCACTTTCCTATGGAATCAGCATGAAAAGGCTTAAGTGTGTTGGCAGCAATGTGTGCAGGCAAAATGTTAGTGTGTCAGATTTTTTTGCTGTGTTGTTTTTTTGGTTTTGTTTTGGGGTTATTTGTTTTGGGGTTACTTGTTTTGGGTTTTTTTGTTATTTAGTTTATGCTGTGTTTTTTCTTTGGGTTTTTGTTTGTTTATTTGGTGTTTCATTTAGTTTCTATGTGTGTATTTCCATTTATATGTATGCAAATCTGAAAAAAACAAACCAGTAAAATCCCTTTACCTGTAACATGTTGCCAGTCCACTTAAGTTAGAACAAAACCTGTGAATTCTTATCTCCTTAATTCTTTCTATTGTGATGCTTCCTTCCCTTCCTACCACCCGATAGCAGTTTCAATGCACCCATTGTTTGGAAGAAATTTTTTGCCATCTACTGTGGAGTTCAGCTGACATTAACCTCACCTTTGAGGACCAAAGACTATGCAAAAAGTTTCTGTCTTATTTAAATTGCTAAGCTCTTCAGAAGACTTTGTTGTTGTTGTTGTTCTAAAATGAATTTTTCTAGTTTAAGTTGGAATAAAGGTTATGCAGTGCTTGAAGTGCAGCTTATCTGACCAGAGCTTCTGAGTTATGTGACAAAGTTTCTTATGAAACAATGGATAATAAGAAAATAAGAGCTGAAGTCTCCTAACAGGTGATATGGCATTATGTATTTATAAATTAATTACTCCTTGGTGATAAGTTCTACAGTTCCTAACGTAGCTGGATAAATTAATCCAGTTTGGTTTTGCATTTTCCTTCTACTAACAACGTTGTAGGTTCAACTTTAATTCTTCTCGTTTCCTTTAGAGGAAAAATATGAAATCTTTTCTGTGGGTAGACACGATGAGGCAGAAGAGAGAAATGCTGAAACGTTAAAGAACTTGGGGTTTACAATTATGTGTATGTTGTTTTCTCTTGCAGAGTGGCTTCTGTACCAAAACCTGATCTTATTCATGTACCAAAGGTATGTTAATCATCATCATCACAACCAAGCACGTGGCACTGTTACCCATCTGTCAAACTCTGGTGTTCATAAGCACTGTCATTCAAACTTTCCTTTCAATATAACATGCTTGATTTTCATTTGCTACACTGAAATCTTCCTTTGGATTTGAAAAAGCATATGTAAATTAGAATTTCAGAGAACAATTCCCCTCACTTTTCTTAGAGCCCTGGGGAGTTTTTTGTTCCTGAGTTTGTGTAATTTTTTTTAAAATCAAGCAATATTTTCCAACTCCCCTTTTTGGTAAGAAGGCTGATGACAAACTTGAAAATGCTTATAAATGGCCTGTACTTGAAAATCCTCTCCAGTGGATGGAAATAATGTATAGTATACATAGTATACTGTTCTGCTGACTGTGATTTGAAAGGCCACAGTTTGGGAACCACAATATCAAAACATAGCTCCCAGGAAAATAAGTTAAAAAAATAAATGAAATCATATTTTTTTGAGCGTTTTGGTCTGAAAAAGGTGTACAAAGAAATTGGGGTACATCAGTGGAGTGCAACTGGGAAAGCTCACCGAGTCCTGGAGCACTGCCTTCAATAAATGACCTCCAGGGCTCTGGTTCTGCTCTTAAGGGCCATATCAGCAGGTCAGCATCTACAGTGTGTGTACACATGCACATGCTGTTTGTGTCCGGGGAACGTGCACATCTCAAATTGAGTTTGAAAGGTGGAATGTGGATTTTTATTAAAAAAACCACTAATTTTTTCCACATGAGCTACCCAGTGGGTTTGCAATAGAGTGGGGTTTTTTTCTGTTTCTCTTGAGTTTGATTTGTGGGGTGTCTGTTTTGGATGTGATTAGAGGAGTTAGCATCGTGGGATTTCATATTGATTGTGTATGCTTAGGTCGTTCCCTTTGCTAAAATGCATGGCTTGGGTTTTGTTCCACACCCTTCATGGCTGCAGTCTCGGTCCAGCTCACTTCTCTGCTTCTTCGTCTCACGCTGGGCGGGTTACCTCCCGTGAGAGCAGCGAAAATCCCCGCTGAGGAATGTGCTGCATGCCTTTGGCGTGGGTTTGTGTGTTTCTTTTTTGTTTTGTTTTTGTCATCTCGCATAGGGACAACCTACAGAAGTAGTTAAGCCTGTGCCCATTGCCTCTGCTGTTGCACCCAAAGTCACCGCCACGGCAAGCGTGGCTTACAATAAGACACCGAGGCCGTTTGGAGCCGTAACCTCCTCCAAAATCACCTCCATCCCATCACCATCCTCCGCCTTCACCCCAGCCCAGGTGGCAGCAGCCGCCCCGGCCCCGCGTGCTGTGCATGTTACCACCGAGCCTAACGCGGAGCGGTGGCCGCCCGTGCCCGGCGCCGCTAAACCCGCCGTTACTGTCCCACGGCAGCACGCGGCCGCGCACGGGGCCGCCCCGAGCGCCGGCGACGGTGCCCAGGATGTAGCCGAGGGGCCGCGACGAGGATTCAGAGAAAACCAGGGGGAGAGTAAACAGCAAAATGGGTAGGTGGGGTTTTGGTTTGGGGTGGTTTTTTGATTTTGGTTTGGTTTGTTTTGCTGTGAGGGTCTTTCCTCGCAGGAAAAAAGCTGGGCTTGTTTAAGGGCTGAGTAAAACACAGCTTGGGGGAGTCGTTTAAACCTCAGAAACAAATCTCTGAGGGACTTGCATCTTAAAAGGGATACTTCAAAGAAACAAGCCAGACTTTCCATGATGATTCTTCTCAGGAGTGACTTAACAGTTGACAGCGTGTCACAGCTAAATTGAATCGGGATCACAAAAAGCTTTACAGAGTGGGTTGGATCACGCTGTGTTCTGCACCTTACAACAAGCCCAGTATTGATTCCAATGTCCGTGTTTCCGTGTACTTTAACTCCCAACTGAAAGCAGCAGGCACTTAAAAATGCAGAGTGGTTTGTCAAGAAGAGTCAAGTGGGTGCTGCGAGCACTGGGAATGAAATACTCTGAAAGACCAGTCGTGGTCTTGGCAGGACCGGTGGAGAAAGGTCCCCGAAGGAAGGCCAAGGGGCAGATGTCACGTTGGATGAAACTGGCAGGGCTGAGCAGATTTTTTTGCAGCATTATAATGTAAATGTAACTTTAAGTGTGACCTTTATCCTGAAAAAGCAGCACAGATTTAAAATTTGAATAATTTTAATCTTCAAATGTGTGCTTATGTTAAAGAGGGTATCAGAGACCTAACATTTCAGGGACTCTAAGGCTGCATAAAAGTCTTGCACTCTATCTGGTGTAGCATCTAGGCTAGTAAACAGTAGAGTAAGAAATTAACCTGAGCCCAGCAGCAATCCTGGGCTCTCAGACCTGCACCGCTGCCCTGTTTTAGCAGCACGCGTTTGGCCAGGGCCACCTCGGGCTCTCCCAGAAATTCCTGGGCAGGGCTCTGGAGCTGCAGCGCTCCAGGGACAAGATCCCAGCGGCTGCTGTGTCGGGGAGAGGAGGAGGCTGGGTGCAAGTGGTCCCATGCCAGCTGGCCTCCATGCCCAGCAGCAGTGTCTGGCGGACTCAAGTGATAAAAAGGGCTGGAGGGGAGATGTAGGTTTCTCTTCAATCTTAAGAATATAAAACCTGTGCTTCAAACTTAAAAGCTGTGGTGGCTATTTCCATCTCTCAGAGGACAGGGGCTGGAGGAATAGGTCTTGTGCCTCTCCTCTGATAGTCTCTCTGTTTATAAAGTGTATTAAGGGCCCTACAGAAAAGTAAACATCCACATCAACTAAAATACAGAATAAATTACAGTTTCAGTTGAACTTCTCACTGTGAGGGGAAAAACTCTTCTTTAGGTACCTATTCCCTTCAAATTACAATACGTGTATTTTCCGTATGTGGACTGCTAATGCAGTCCATATGCATTTTATATCACGGCGTTGTCACAGTAACTGCCAGCCCTTTCTTAAACAGCTGATGGCAGGAGTCCATGCTGCAGAGAAGCAGGATGAAGTTGAGAGATCCCAAGAACTTGCTTGATGCTGGTAGACTGCTGAATATACTTCGGCAAAATACCTCTTATCTTTTCAGTAATGTTGTTTTAGCAAATAACTGTGTAAGGGGTCTTCAAAAAGCAGCAAGTAGTACTGAAAAAGAGGAACAATAGCAACAAAATTAAGTGTCCTGGGAAGAAAGCGCTGCAGGTGTAGAGTAAGCACTTGACAGTCCAGATGGGATGGCTGGGTGAGTGCTGGTACGTGCCCTACCTTACCTTACTTTATGGTTAGGAGATGAATAATACCAACCAAAGGTTATCAGAGCTGACAGGTGAAGAAATCCCTGTCTCGCTGCCAACCTTGCAGATCTAGCTGGTGAAAGCTTGACAGTGTGTAGAGCTGTAGAAACCTACTTTATTTTGGCATCTTTCTTCGTGTTTGGGCTGTCATTAACTGTCTTGTAGTCCTAAGGCAGAAAGCAAAACCAAGCAAACAAAATCCCCTGAAGTGATTCTATCCGTCTGCTGCTGCACTGTTTTGTTTTAGTTAGAAAAATCACATTTCTACAATGATGCTGAGCTATCTCCCCATTTAAAATGGAATCAGCGATGCCGGAAGTTATGAAATATCACAAACACTGAAGGTTGGAATAATTGATCAGTCTGGAATAAAATCTATTTAACTTCTGGTTTATTTTCTGAAAAAAAAAAAAAGAAAAAAAAAAGAAGAAACCAATTTGTATCTTGTTCATAGATAGCACTGCTGAGCAAATGCAGTTCTTCACACATGTACCTTGTTGTATTCAGAATCTCCTCCCTCCTGGCTCCCCTCAAACCACATTCAGGATATAAACAATTTGCCTTCAGGTTGTGGAAGGAAATTTTGTTACCCTTGGTTAGTCCTGGCTTAGAAATAAAGCAATTTGCCTTCACTGGGCTGCATGCAGTTTTGCTTTTATCACAACCTTCTTGCCAACTCTTGCATGAAAATGTGCCTGCTGCTTCAAACAGGTAAGATTATCAGACTTGACTCAATTTAATTTCCTTTGTAGGTTCTCTTGATGATTGTCAGTTTGTCTTACATGGTACATGGCTTTACCAGAACTTGAATTTGGAAACTCCTGTAATATTTCAAGAAGTAAAGAATGTATTAACACATCAAATACTCTTTTTCCCTTGCAGATAACAACAGTGACAAAGTTAGTATCAACAGCACTGGAGTTGAACTATGGTTGTTTTTCCTGTTGGAATAACCAGCATGTGTTCTTGTTTTGCAAAATTATAGCTCTTACAGAGTTTTATATTTAAATTTTGCAAAACAGCTTCAGCTTTTCTTAGTAACTTCTTAGTGTAGTAAATGGTTTTTGTTTGCATTGGACATGACGTGATCTTGCTTTTTCAACGCGTTACATTTTGCAGCTTTTCATTCCACAGAAGATTTGTGTGGTTGTTCGTGTGTAGAGAGAAATTCGTGGGGCTAGTTGGTTCTGGTAATACAACTAGTAAATGGTGAAATACAGTACAAAAGGAAAGATGCTTTGAGGATACCCAATGGCCGCGTACTGAGTTCAAACAAGAAAAACAAGGGTTACATCCATACACTGTGATTTGTACATATTAGGGATGAGAAATATGGTAGAGGTTTAATTGGCTTGTCTTTCCTCCTCTTGCCTCAAAGCCAAGTTAAGGGAGAGCCTGTCTCCTTGACTTTTCCTTTGCCTCTGGCACCACCTTGTTGCCTTAGTGAGTCATTACTGGTAGATTCTTAAGCTTTGGATCCACAAGAGAAGTCAGTGGGATATTTTGTTTACAATACCGCTTTCACCAAATGTAGGAGAGTACTCGTTTCCCTGCGGTAGTTGCTAGAGTGCAGTCAGCTGCATGCAAATAATTACATTTCCATGTAGTTTCATGCCTTTAATTCCTGCTTTCTTTTTCAGGTTTTATTTTTGCTATTAACTGTCTTGATGCTTTACTTCCTTTTTCTCTGTACTTCTTGTGCTCCGTCCTGGAGATACCACTGTCCTTGTTTCTATAACCTCTCCCTCTTTTAGTAACTTTGATTTGTGTTACACATACTTCACTAATACTATAAATAAAACCAATCTTTTGATATAATTTGGTATGATACTTTTCACATCATTCTCTCAACTATTAAGTGTTCTTTTAAGGTTAAGTACTTAACTAATGCACTCCGCTGAATGGGTCTAGTTCTGACTTGTTGACAGCTAATCATTTACACCATTCCCATTCATATTTTCCACCTTTCTTCACCATAAATACTTTGGGCAGTGGGGAAGTAGCAGCAAAAATAAAAGTGACTTTTCAAGTTTTGGTTTGGTTTGGTTTTGTTCAACCCTTTTTAGAATTGTCATGTCTTACAAGCTAGCTTTGCACAGTTAATCCCCTGGAAAGGACATAAAAATAAACGTACATTTAAAGGATCTTAAAGATTAATGCTTTGGTATAACAAGTGTAGAATTTAGGAGTCACATATACAGACTGAATCTTCTGTTCCCTTTTCCTAAACTGATCAGTGCTGTTACGTGTTCTTTACATCAGTTACTGGAAGCAAAGCTTTCAAGTCCTGTATTCTTGCAAGTCTGCTGTGCAGGGACCGATAACAGCATGTAGGTGACTGTGGGGAAAATATCCAGATGAAACAGGCACCCTACTTTTTCAACTTTCAAAGGGGGTATCAAGTGACAGTGTCTCCACATTATGCTCCAAACCATCGCTAACTATGCTTTGAGATGGCTTGGTTCTGATCCTGGCTTTGCCCAGTGCAAGAGACTTGGGGTGTGTTGGGTGACCCTTGCCCACAGCTGACGCTTCACCTTTTGGGAATCAAGGGGAGATTTTGTCAAGGGGCCCCTGATCTGAATTAAGTAGACTACCCTGCTTCACCAAAACAAATTCCCCTCTCGTCCCTGTAAGCAAATTGCTCTGAGTTGAATATAACTGTGGGGGTTCCGTGCTGCGGTTCTGGTAGTAGAATATCACTATTAATTGGACATCAGTGCCCTTTCCCACGAGAAGAATTCAGTAGAATAATCAGCTGCACTTCTGTTTCAACTTTCTGACTTTATTTCTCGTTTTCTTTTTCTGCTTTTCCTGCCTATGCTGGGAAAACTTTCTCTTGCTGCCTTACTCTGTCATCTCCAAGGAAAACCCCACCCAAACGGTAAAGGTTTAAACATGTAAATGTCTTGATGATTCTGTCTTTTATGATTTCAGATGTTCCAGTGCAAAACATTATTTCAGTCATGATTGAGTAATTTTAAAACTGTGTTTGGTTCAGAGAACTGAGTCTGTGTTCAGATGTGCCTGTGGAGCTTACTGGTGCACATCTGCACCCAGACACATAAGCTGCCTTTAAACACTCGGAAAAGTCAGAATTCTCCCTGTGTTTTTGTAGCTACCCCAACCCAGGTGGTCTCTGAAGCTTTTTGTTGTTCACTGCTGTCTCCTCTCCTCGATGCAGCCCTCCACGGAAGCACATCGTGGATACCTACACGGAATTCTACCACACCCCCACCCACAGCGATGCCAGCAAGAAGCGCCTGATTGAAGACACTGAAGACTGGCACCCTCGGACGGGCACCACCCAGTCCCGCTCCTTCCGCATCCTTGCCCAGATCACTGGCACTGATCACAGTGAGTCGTTTGGTGTGCACAGAGTAAAAGCAAAGGCCTTGGATGGATGGGTGTTTTATTTCAAAGCTGGGGGCAGGGGGAAGCGGTGAAAGGATTCAGTCATGTCTTTTGCATTTTCCTTCTTGGGTAATTAATCCAGTAGGCAGGATTTTAGTGAGCTCTTCAAAACAAAATAGTTTGAGAAGACTATAATAGGAAAAGGTTTTCATAAAAAAAAGTGCCTTAGAAAATAAAAATCTTCTCTTTTCTTGCAGTGAAAGAACCAGAACATGAGCCTGCAAAGAAGACTAAGTGAGTTGAAGTTTTATATTTTAATTACTCTAATACTTTGCATGTCTTAAGTCTTAACTGACAGTGTCGTGAGTCTTAACTGAAAGTGTTTGGTGCATTTGTGTGACATCTGTGTTTTAAAACGTTGCTGCTTTTTTTTTTTTTTTGACGTCTGTTTCAGCATGTAAAAAAAACCAAGTTCTTTTTCTGCGTAGACCGACCTTTCTAAACTCATTGGTGCAGTCCAGTATTAATGTTTGTGCAGGAGTTTGAGATTTTTCCATAAACTTGGACTGATTTGGTTTTCTGTGCGAGGTCAGCTTGTGGATGTGTTTTCCTTTTCCTGAATCTAACCAGGCGTTTGTGATTTGTGAGTGTGGATCAGGTTGTGAGGCATGGCTGGAAAATATTACTGTTCTGGACTGTGAAGTGGGTCAGCTCTCTCCTTGCTCTGGGATAAGCCTTGTTCAAAACAAGGACCAACCAGTGGCTAAATCTAATGGTTCTTTCAGTTCAGAGGGAGTTTTTCTACTGGCTTTGCCTAATCCTGGATCCAAGTTTTTAACAGAGAGGAAGGCAACGTGCAGCTAGGAGTAGTGCATGGAGATTGCATGCTTGCTTGTGAAACTGCTTTAGACAAAGCTTTCTTGCTTTCTTTCTTTCTTATTTTTCTTCTATCACTTCTTTCCACAGGGAAAAGGTTCCCATCCACGTCTTTAGCCCCAAATATACAAAATTACGTGACTGGCACCATGAAGTCTCAGCACGTGCTCTTAATGTCCAGTGATTTTACCCAAGTTGCAAAAGCAAAACACAAACACTTCCTTCCTTTCTTCTTTTCCATCTGCTTTGCAAAAAAAAAAAAAAAAAAGAAAAAGAAAAAAAATTAAAAGAAAACTTATTTCACAAGCCTTACTGCAAGAGAAATTCTAGCCTTTTCTATACTTTTCTAACACTTTCCTACTGATGTGTAAAAAATGAGATGAAAATGTTTTTGTGCTGATCACTAGTTGACAAAAAAAAGTCATATTTAAAAGAGAACAACTTGGGTGACTGAATCTCCCAACGTGGGAGAGGAGATGGCTGTTGCAGTTCTGTTTTTCCATAAAGGAGTCATTTGCATTGCTGAGTTTGAGTTACTTTAGGTTGTTAGAAAGCAGAAAATTATGAACAAAAGAACAAGGAATTGTATTATTTTGATTTTTCGGTCTCGGGGAGGAAGACAAAGAGGGACTGTATGCACTTATTTCAAACTATTGTACTTACCAGAATTATTACCTTGGAATTCACTAGATTTTCAGCAGGTCAATTTTAGAGTGGTTGTAAATGGTTTACAAAGTAGAGCAAGAGGACAGACCGCTTTTAAGCAAATATAAATGAAAATAATTAAATAAATAAGAGCTCAATGTTGCAAACCAAAGCGCAAGCTCAATATAAAGATTCTTCTGCTTAAATTAGTAATATGTTGATATTGTGGAAAACCTGGATAAAATTGAGCAGAATGTTGCTGTGCACCTGTAAGAGCTTCAACGCATCCTCTAACAAGAGCAAGACAAGAGAGTAGTATTTATTTATTACAGAGTGAAGCTCATAGGCTTTCTTGTGTTTATAAAAGCTTCATGGCCCTATGGTTCTCCTGTAAAATAATGTATTATAGTAGCTACACTTTCATTAATTTATGCTTTCTGAAGCTTGAAGAGTATTTTAATAAAAGTTGCTTTTATCTTAGCTCTGTCTGTTGTTCTTTTGAGTCTCTCGGACTCCTTGAATAGAATTCTCGTGCACGGAGCTGTAATTTCCTCGCACTGTCACGGATTATAGTAAGAGAAACAATTACATCTCTGCTGTGTGGTAGAAACAATCTGAATTGTGTGAAACTGTCACAGTAGTAGAGTTCTTGATAGTGTTAAAAATGGCGTATGTGTCTGTGTTGTCAAAATTGACACAAGATTTGCAGAAATCAGTAAAATGATTGGCCTTTTGAGGGGCTACGGGAGGAAGGATTCTGCTCAGTAAAACTCGCTCTCAGCTTTTGCAACACTTACTGAACCAGAGAAGTTTCAGACCTCAAAGGTGAATTGTAAAGCACATTATAAAAGCCCAGTATTTCATAACTGCTTAATGAGAACCATTGCAATTGGCTTGTAGTTTGTGCAGCTGAACCACACGTGTTTCTGGTGGAATGGGTCCTGTGAACAGACTGACATCCACTGCAAATGCTTCTGCAGACTTGGGGCGGTTGGTTTTTTATTGCACAACTTGGAAGAGTGAAAAGAAGGGAGACTCTTGGAAGCATTTTAAGCTTGTATTTCCTTTTCAGATGGTTTGTGCTGCAGTAGCTTATGGTATTTGTCATTTTATCTTTAGGAAAAGACAAACAGAAAATGGAGACTTCAGGTAATAGCTAAGTTATCTCACACTTAATAGTCACCAATGTGGATGCCTAACAATGCACAGCATAAAATACAATTAGACTTGCACTGGCAACAATGGACCAAGCCATATCACATCTTGCACACCTTCGGGTTAACTCCTTAGGGACAGCAGGGGAAAATGCTCACTTTAATGATTTCACTAAAGACTGTTTTGATGACAAGTGCCAGTCAGTTTGAGTTCTACCTCCCACTGCGTAACTCATCAGTAAGTACTGTGTTACTAAACCCAAGTGTGTTACCTGAGTGCACGTACACCCGAATCTAATCATCTGATAGAATACTGCATATTAAAGTAGGAATGTGAAGTAGTGTATTAAAATTGTTTTTCTGGGTTTAAAGAATTTTTTATGAATGGAAAGGAAGACAAAGTTTGAGAACATCAATGCAGTGAAAACTATGAAATGCTATCAGATAAGAAGAAAACTTCACAGAGAGTCGAAGGGCAGAACAGCTTAACCTTCCAGTATGGCTTTCTGATATAAATAAATAAACTTAAATATAAGACATCACCTAGAAGGATGAATCTGACAGATGATGAAATAGAAACTTTTCTTCCATCAGTAATCTCGTGATAAATATCCCAATTTAATAATATTCAGCCTTTCAGACAGGCGTTGTCCAAGACAAGTGCCCTGTGGATTTTTTATTACTGTTTACCTGTAACAGGTGGGGGGGTTACCCCACTAGGGATTTTTCTTTCTAGCAGCTGGAAGGGCAGGAAATACAAAGCCCTCACTGAAATGTGTAATTGCAACTCTTAAGCCAGTTACTTAAAGCTTAGAAAGGCAAAGTCCAGTCTTTACGTACAGTTTGTTTGGACTTCAGTAACAGACTAGTTCCAATTCTGCAGCACCCTGTTTCCAAGTATGTTTTAGATGTTCACTTTTAACCATCTCCTTGTGAGCAGCTAGGCTACAGATTTAGTTTTGCCCTTAAAGTGCAGAGTCAGTTCATTGTCCTGAGTGAAGATGTGTCTGGATTTTCCAGATTTAATCTAATCCATACCCACTGGAAAGCATTTGTCCCACTCTTGATCAGTCCTGAAACAACCTGCCATAAATCATGCTTTGTTTTGTTTGGTTTTGTGGGTTTTTTTCTCCCCACTACATCACAAATTATCTGTAAAGCATACTTGCAGATCTATTTAATGGAGCAGGAGCCCAGGATACCTGTATTAATCTGAATAAAAACTCTGTAACTACCCTGACTTTGGAGATGCCACCTGTATCAGAACTTCTGTCTGCTCCCTTGTCATTCCTAAGTCTGTTCAATAATTTTCAGCACTCAAGGCTCCCTACTTCATTAAGATATTTCATTTTGCATGCTAATATTAAAAAAACCCAAACAAACAAACAAAAAAACCCAACCAAGCAAAAAAAATTAAAATGCCTATTCCTGTGGCTAATTTAGTCTGCTCAAAACTGGTTGTGATTGCTCTCTACCTCATAGTTTAGTTTTATTTTTGTGTATCACAGTGAGATGTCTGACAAGTGCTTTTCTTCGAGTAGAGAGGTTTAAGGCATTTTCTAGGCAGTTTTCCTTCCCCTATCACAAATGAAAATAGAAAGGATATGAGAAAATATTGAGAAATATAGAGTGTAACTTCACAAAAATAACTCTTTAAAAAAGCTGCAGCAAAAAATGAATAAAACTTTGGGACTGAATCCCACCAGCACTTTTGTCCGTTTCTTTTCCAATATTTCCAAAAAATTTTCCATCTCATAACATAATACTGAAGTTTTATGTTCCATCTTTGTAAATGTAAAACACTACTTGGCTTGCTGAGTTTATAAGCAGCAGGACACTTCTCAACCATCACTACAAGTGTAACACTTTAAGTGACTCACTTTCTTCCCCCTATTTGTACTTTGCTGTAAACCAGACTGGGGTTTGGTTAGGTTTAGTTTAATTTGGGGGTTCTTTTTTTTTTTTTTTTTTTAATTTACTTAACACTTTCAGGCACAGTGTCTCCAGTTCAGCATCCTGGCTCAATGTGGATTAAAAAAAAATCTCTTTTTTTGTGTGTCTCTGTTTGGTTTTATTACTATGAATGGAGTGAAAACGGTGCTAGACCAGAACCTGCAGCCACTCTTTTGCCAGTAGCAGAGTCCTCCCCTGGCAGCATCCCCTCTTCCAGACTCCCTGAGCAAATGGCCACAGCAGCTCCTGGGAGGTAAATCACTCAGAGGGGGGTTGATTCAGTTAATGGTCTATCAGTATGTTGTTCTAGCCTAGATTTGTTTGTCTTGGGGGGAGAGGGTTGTCTGTCATTCACTTAAAATAAATTTTATTATCCTGCCATGACTAGGGATATTCCTGGAAATGGTAGGAGGGGGAAGGAGAAATGAAATAAAATTCATTAACAGTCTTGTGGATACCAGTTAAAATAAGACACAATATTTAGTGTGCATCACTATGTTGTCATAGTGTGTGTCCACCCTGTCAGATGGATGGATTAACTTTTCACTGGTCTCAACAGCTCAAAAGGGAATTAAGATTTCTTCAGCATACAGAAAAGTATCTTAAAAGATAGATATTTTTAAAAGCAGATGATTTAATTCATAACAGTGTGCTGTGCTATGTTGCAAGCCAAGAAAACTAGATGATTATCTGGGAATTTTCCTGCCATTGGCCTTGGAGAGCTCCACTGGCCTTTATCTGGGTCAGGCTGGTGATGTTTTGGAGGTCACATGTGGGCACTCTAGATGGAGACAGTAATTTTGGATATAAGGCAGTGGCAGTAATTTGGAGGATTGTGATTCTGTTATAGAAGACAGAAATAACATTCTGTGATGGTCTGTGTCTCTAGTAAAGGAGTTTTTTACTTCCAGATGGCTAGTGTTCGTTACACGTGCGCAAGCGCAAAGTTGTAATGTGAAACAAAGCTGTTCCTTTAAAAATGAGAATCAAATGAACAGTGCCTGGTCCTGACAGGCCCCTAGACAGAGACTTGTCCTTAAGAAAAACATCCAGGAATATACTGCTGGGCATACCCCTGTGGGCTTTCTGCAACTAGAAATCTAAATTTGGGATTTAAAGCAATAGTCTCACCCAGCTGAGAGAGAGGAGGTAAAACCTCGCAGCAAAATACAGCAGATCTGTTTTGTTGCAATGTATTTTGAAGGCTTTTTGGATGTCTGGGAGAAGGGGCTACCTTCATGAGCAAGTGATGGTGGTTGATGACAAAGGTTTGCTTGGACAGTAGGCCAAGTACCTTCATGCTAACCTTTGGTGTGAGCCAGTACAGAACAGATTTGGTTGTGATGGTTTCAGCAGCATGTTCTCTTAAATCCCAGGAAGCACATGGGATGAGTAGTTAGGAGTCACTCAAGAGGAAAAATACATACAAAAGGTGTATGGCAATACTCCTGGGGGGTGGTGTTTGTTTGGGGGGTGTGTGGAGGAGATTTTTGGTACCTTTGTGCGGCTTTGTTGTTGTTGTTGTTGTTTGGTTTGGGTTTTTTTGTTTGTTTGTTTGGGTTTTTGTTTAGTCGTCTTATTTTATTTTTAAGCAGAATACCTGGGGTGAAAAAGGCAGGGGAAAAAGTACCACTACAACAATTGATTTTCATGTTGTCTAATGAGACTCTGATATGATGACACATACTGAGCTGCAGATGCCTTTGCAGGCACTGCTACTACTGCGTTCTGAGTACCAAGGAGTTCTCTCTTAAATCCTTGCTCTGGATCTGTTTCTAGGAAAGGAAATTTAAATCTACTCTCACTCAAGACCTATGGCTCTGTGTTTATTATTTGGCAAAATTAACCTAGCAAGAGACCAGCTTTAAATGGGCCACAGGAAATGGGAGAGGACAGCTACGTTCATGGTGGTTCAGGATGAGAGCCAAAAAATTTATACAAATAGTCAAAAAAGTAAATGCTGAGTATTTTCTATTCAAGAAGGGCAGAAATCTGAGCAGCTTCTGCAGACCTATAGAAGGAAGGATTAGCATGGAGGGTGGGAAAGAGAACATAAATTATTTGTCTTGATTCCTGAAATGAGAGGTCATCAGTGTAGCAACTGTATTTTGTGGTTATGTTTTGTCCCTGAGCCGATGTCAGTGCTTTGATAACACAGTGGGGTGGGACATGGGCCCAAAGCTGATCTCCAAAACCCCTCTTCTGTAAAACGGCAGCTATCAGAAATCTGCGTGGAGCAATCGGTTTGTGCTATGTCAGACTTTCATTAAAGCAGAACTGGGACATCCAAATGTCAGTAGATTTGCTTTTGCCACTAAAGCCCTGCATCTGCGTTGATGACTGGCATAGGTCTTGATTTTCCCCATCTTTTTCCTTGGCTGAAGCTCTGTGGTTTGTACCACCCACTACTGAACCAGCATGAAGGAGAATGAGCTTGCTGTGAAATGTATGAAGGATCTGGATTTGATTACTGGGTTAAAGTTGGGTTCACTGCTTATAAGGCAGACTTCATAATATGAGGAATAATGCTTTTTTTTATTGTAGTTTTAGTTCTTTATTGAAAGCCTAAACTAGTCATCTGGCAATACAGTCAACTACTGTAATTTATAGTGTACTATTACTCAATTCCATATATACAATGTCCTCTAAGCTTCCCAGTCAAATATTTAAGAGCAATTGCAGCCTTTCCAGAAAGTTGCAAAAAGTCATCTTAAAAAGTCATCATGGCAACTTTAGGCCATGTAAACCACGGAATCTGGCACGTCCTGAGTAATATATAACGAATATAAAGCAGATCCAGTGCCAGTGTCTTTAGATTGCTTTTATATACACACTTTTTACAGTCATGTAGACCTACCTCTGTCTTTCCTTTTAACAGAATTATTTTTGATGGTCACAAATACAAAAGCTTAGTATTACATAGTAGGTATTCATCCTGATTTTTGATCGCTGGCAAACGAGTGTCAGTTCGGGGAGAAGAGGAGGTCTCAGGCTGACTGAACTAAAACTGCCAGATCTTGTATGGTCGTCTTGGTTTGGTGACAAGCACAAGGAAGTAAAATGTGGGGGTGGGATATTGCTTTCCTGTGGTGAATGCTACCACTTGTCCTTCTGCTTTCTTTTACTTCAGACGACTTGTTTGAGAACCTTTCGATAGCCTTATCCAAGTGCACACCTCATCCCCCTGCAACTGTCCAGGTTTTAAATTGCAGCAGCCAAGTAGCCAGTCCTAACGTTCTACTCACTTGTTCTTCTTACAAAAGATGCAAGAACACCAGCTGGAAATTATTGTCCATTACTGTTGAGTATTTTTAATCAAATGAGAGATTTCTTTTCCATCTGTTGTCTTGTTATAATTGCTTGTGAAATTAACATCAACTAGGAAAATCACCGTGGGGTTGCCTGCTCCAAATGCAGCAAGCTGTCTGGCAGCTGATAAAGTGCCTCCCATCCCTGCAAAGCGTGCTGTGGCCACCCAGACCTCTGAGCTCCTTGCTTCTGCAGCCTTGCCTCTGGAAATGGCCCTTGGGCTGCCTCTCACTCCTGACAGGTACAGCCAAGCCGAGGGGCGATCAGAAACTACAATATTATGTGTGGTTTTGCCTGATTTTTTTTTTTTTTGGATGATGATGCTGTCAAGATGGAGCAGCTTCCAGGTGTCTCCTGAGCCCCATGCTGCTCTGAAAGCAGAGCAGAATGCATAGCCATTAGAAATTTGAGTAGCTTTTAGATAAAAGTTAGAGTATTATTAAAAAAAAATTAAAATGAAGTGGCCCTTAAATGATGGAGAAACCATTTGTGGGTGACTGATGCGGTTGGAAGATGACTGTTGTCAAAAGTTGATGATGTGGGGTAAATATATAGTGTCAAAGTGGGAAAGAAGGTTTTGGGGGTAAAAGACAGCACAGTGTAAGCATTGAATGATGCTTTGATACTCCACATTTTATTCACCTGGCTTTCAAAAATTAGCCACTCTTGCTACAAAATGTGCATTTTTGACTTGTCCAGTAGCCTGAAGTTTTAGAGGAGAAGACAAGCATTAACTTGAGTAGTGATGGGATGAGCAGAGTATAGGGTTTACCAGTAGGGAAAGAAAGTGCTTCTCTCAGTAATTAACACTCCAGCATATTAAGCCATACCTGGTTGCTTTTGGTTTGTTTTGGGGTTTTTTTTTGTGGGTTGTTTTGTTAGCTTTTTTTAATGGATAAGAAAAGGCTTTTAAAAATTAAATGAACCCATCCTGAGCTGTAGTTAGCATTGCCAGAAGTGTAATAAGTGTTTGATTAATGACTTTTCTTCTCTTGCTGCTCTTGGGCAGGCATGAAGGATCTCTGCCTACTTTTGAAACAAATTCTTTCAATAAAATCTCAAGCTGTCAGTCTAAGTCGTCTGTAAGTCATACAAGGTAAATCTTTTAAGGTATAGCTACAGTAGACTGCTAGGTGTAAGCAAGGTTTTCAAGTCTGAGAAGTGGTATAAAGTATAGCAGTGTGAGTGAAGTGTTTAGTTGATTTCTGAAATGATTGTAAAAATGCACAGCAATTCTGTGGGTAATCTTGACATTTAAAATAGAATCATAGAATGTTTTAGGCTGGAAGGGACCTCTAGAGGTCATCTGGCCCAACCTCCCTACACAGTTAGGGACATCTCTACCCAGGGCAGGTTGCTCAGAGCCCCATCAAACCTGACCTTGAATGACGCCAGGGATAGGGGATAAAATAAGAGCCTGAGTTATGGATTCACCACTGTAGAAATTATTTTGGAACCAGTCTGGTTTTTCCCTTGTTTTTTTTTTCCTGTTCACATTTCTCCTAGCCTGGATAGTAAGTAAGGAAAATGATAAGGGGGTGAGGAGCATGCTGGATTTGCTAAAGGTGGCTAAAAAATAGACCTCCTGAAGCTATATGGGCAAATATTCCAAAGTTTTCCATCTTTATTATTTATTATTAAAAAGGGGACAAGCTGAATGATCTTCAGGGCTCTTTCTGAGACTGAGATGGATCCACATGGAGTCTCCTGGGCTGTGATTCAGTAGGAGTGACCCAGGGGTGTGAGGCAGAGTCTGGGATGGGGAATTAGAAGGCTGATAGATGCTGAATGCTGACCTGCTGAGGGGCAAGATTTATTTGTGGGCAAAATGAAAACTGCTGTTTTCTACGTGAGTTTTCAAGTGGCTTATACATTGCCTGACATCTCTGTGAGCTGGGAACCCATAATCACACAACTTGCCAGCGGTTAACACTGCCCAGTGTTGTACAATGTCTCTGTCAATCTTTCTTGCTTTCTTTGTTTTTTCCTCTGTTGGCTCAGAAGCTTCTGTGCTAGGAAGGTACTGCTGGAAAATCCTTTGGGAAGTCTGCCCAAGGTCGGACCCGCTCCTCTTCCTGATTTTTCTCCTTTCAAGCAGAGATCAAAAATTAAGAGCATGGCTGCTGCCGCCGTTTCTGCTGCCATTGCTGTCCGGGCCAGGTAGACTTCAACTTTAAAAAGAACATTTTATAGCTTACTTTAAGAAAGTTCAAGCTCACACAAGAATAATCAGTCCCTGTCAGGGCTGCGAAATCAGCTCTTTCACAGTAGCATGATGAGCAAGTTGTTAGAATACCTCCAAGGCTCCCTTGCCCTATTTTTAGCTTAGCTCCAGACTGCTGCTCTGGAGCTTGATGAGTAATTCTACCTTCCTCATCCTCATGGTATCTCGTTTTACAGTTCAGTCAGTAAACTAATTGTAAATAACAAACAATTGTTTTACATAGGTGACAAAGAATAATCTGCATCATCTGGATGCTTGAGGACAACAACTCTTGATTTCCATTTAAATATTTACTGCACTGCTTTTTATAAAGGTTGACTTAGTCCAGTGGTCTCAATTTTTTTCAGTACTGATAAGAATGCATGGAAAATTTTTTGAGCATGCAAAATACATCCATGTATGTATTTCTTAATTGACATCCTAATGTACTAATAATGTACATTGTAAAACATACCCCAAAAGACAAAATTAAAAAAGGATGAGGAAAAAAAAATGAAATAAACACTATTTTTAAAATACTTTCTATTTTACTTCATTAATGATAAAAATAAAGTAATAAAAAATTCTTCTCTCACCCTAATGGGTTGTTTTGTGCACCCTCTGCAGGGTGTGATCTCCACTTTGAGGACCCCTTATTTAGACTAAACTTTACATCAGTTACCCTAGATCCAGTTTCTCCATACTGCTACAGAACTTCCAGGCTTTTCATAAGGGATTTTGGGTTTTCAGGGGTCCCAGCCAACCTGAACTTTGTTTGGTCACCTAGTTTGTCTACCCGGTCTTTTTAAACGCTAGACTCTTCGAACCTAGCGTCTACCGCTCGCTCTTGGATGCCCTGCTCATCACACCTGTCACTAAGCCTCCTCTGCAGGCCATCGGGCCCTCCAGGAAGTCCACGAGTGCTCTGGAGTTACAAAAGAGCAAGAGGTATTGTCCCAGTGTGGTCCATGGTTGGCACTTAGGACTCACAGGAGAGCATCTCCTCCCGCAAAGCCTGTTTCTGTTGTCTGCACGCTAGAAGCAGTCTCCCCGTCATGGTCTTTGGCACAAGGTCACCAATCCCAAATCCTACTGGTTTCACCTCTTTGCAGAACTAATCTGCACCTTTGCAGAACTAATCTGCACGCTGGCCCTGCCGATGGTGTTTGTGCAAGTCACCGTACTAAGCAAGGGTTTCCTCCCTGGCATCGGGTCCCTTCTGAGATGCATGGTGCCGTTTGTGTGTGCGGTGAACCTCCGAGGGAGGCACCGTCGCTCTGAATAGCCGACTGGAGAAGAAACAAGATATTCTGGCTTGAAACCTCTATTCAGGTGAATTATTTGCAACAGTTCCTTGAGCAAGTAAGCGGCGTGTTAGGCTGCAAGGGTGCTCTGGGAACAAAGAGTTGCTATTCTTCAAAGCTCACTTTTAATGTATAAAATCAAATAATTGGCGTGTGGTGCAGCAAATAAATATTTTAAAACTTATTTGCTGTCTAGGCCCTTTGTTCCAGCACTTACTCTGTTCAGTGCACAGGACTTTTTGTTCTAGTTTCCTGACCACAGCTATGTTAACAGTGTGGAAAGCTGCTTTTATGTCATGGACTTCAGCCTTAAAGGCAGAGATCTATTTGGTTATTTTACAAGACAATATGTATTAAGTTGTGCTAAGAATGAAATAATTTGTGGGGTTTTGTGTTCTTGTTTGCATTTTCAGAAGAGTAAAGCACTTCTCGAATCATAGAATCGTTAGGTTGGAAAAGACCTCCAAGATCATCGTGTTTAACCTCCTACCCAACACCTCTGTGACCACTAGACCACGAGCCTGTTCCAACCTAAACATTTCTATGATTCTGTGTGTTCAGCCTTCTCTTGATGCAGCTGATGTTGGACAGGAAGGAAGTGCAGTATGGATGCAAATATCCAGAGGGGTATCTTAGCTGCATTAGTTTTCATCGTAGAGAACTTTCCTTTTTGCTGTGAGTGTTCATCAGGTGGAGGAGCAATCATTTAAGAGTTATGAAAGTTAAAAGGTTAAAGGCAGAGTTAGAAGGTAGGCTTGTCATTAATAACAGTGCAAGTGTTTTGACATCAAAATGTGTTTGACCTGGCCCTGACCTATGAGTTTCATCTGGGAAGGGTGAGAAAGCTGCTCATGTGGAACTTTGTAACTGCATAAGGTTTATCATTCCTCCTTCATTCCCTTTCTTAGAGATGATGCTGAAAAGCAGATGGGAGCTCTAGTCCATAACCTAGAGATACATATATATTTTTTTAATTTAATTTCCTTCTATATTTTTGTCTCTTCAAACCATGTATTTTCTTGGTAATGCACCTTGGATTGTCACTGTACAATATCCTTGAGAGTTAGAAGATGCTGGCAGGTAGAAAATTGTAGGTATTGTACAGTCACTTCGTAGTGCCGAGCGCGCTCTCGAGAAGATACGTAGCTATATGTGAGAAGATGAATAACAGTAATTGCAGTTTGGCCGTTTCTCAGTGTAGAACATAATAAAGTAAAGTGTTGAGGAATTAATTTGAAGCTTGGTTTTGAAGAAGTTTAGCATTTAAAAGTTGGAATGTCTTGAGGGTGCAGCACTTACTCAAAAGGGAAAGAAAGATGTGTCCGTCCTTCTGTCCATGGAGAAGGCTGCAGGTGTGCTCCCAGATGTGGGATTAGAGGCTGCAGTGCGGGAAAACCAAGGCATGCACTGTTTCCTGCAGCCCACTGTAGGTGGGCGATACCACCCTGGAGAGACTTGCCAAGCTGCCGGAGCAGCCTGCCTGTAAAATTAACAGGCTGTGGTGCTGCCTTGAGTTTATTCAACGCTTGCTTAAAAAGAACCAAACATAAAGTAGTACAAAGAGTGTCCAAGACCTGTAGGAAGTTTTGCACTGAGGTCAGCACAATCCACTCTGTCAGAGTGGTGGCCTCAAGATTTTCCTTTTGGAAGCTTCTCTGTAGCATAGGCTCCTGGCACATAAAACATCAGAGGTGACAAAAAATTTACAGGTGGTTTTGTAGATGGGTTTATCATTATCTTTTAGGTTGGGCTGAATAGGATTCTCCTAATTTCTAAATGAAAGCCATTGTCTCCAATAATCTGCTGCTTCAGGAACTAGCATGTCACATCAGTCACAAGCCTCAGAATGAAACGGTGAACATGGCAGTGGTGGAGGCACCAGTCAGCATTACAACTGGACCTGTGGACATGTGCCAGTGTCTACTTCCTTGCTGGCATCTGCCATGAGGCTGCAGCCTGCCAGCAGCACACCTCAACCATTTCTACATTTTTCTGTCCTTCTGCCTGAAGGATACTTGTCTTGCATCCATTTTTTGCTTGTTAAGTAGCCTCTGCTGTGTAAAGAAAGCTGCTGGCTCAGCAGGATTTTTTTTTTATTTATGACAGATGGCTTATTTATAATTTATATGTTCCAGACAAAGGCAGTAAAAAGGTGCGAGACTTGAAAAGTGATTTGAGAAGTGTTGCTGAGTCTTTGGGATGGAGAAGGAGGAAACCTTCTTTTTTGTTTTTTGTTTGTTTGTACCAACAGTGTTTGGGGGAATTCTTAAAGTTGTAATGGGGCTGTGGCCTGCAGTTGGGTCATATGTCAAATGTACTCAACTGTATAGAAGTTGCAGATGCACATTTTTTATATCATGGAAGCCAGTCCTTTACTACCTTGTCATCTTCAACTGCTGAGCTGCTGCTTCATGTCAGAGGACATCTTCCTACGCTTTTCATGTCAGCCTGCAGCACTGATTTTATGCAGTGTATCTGCGCTGCCTCAAAATCTATTAAAAAGACTTGTATCCTAAGCCTTTAAGGAGTTTAACTTGTACCTTAAACACCTCCTTTTGCACCATGCACATATCTTCAAATATCTTTTAACATTTGAATGTTACAGAACACAAGGTCTCGCTTTGCGCTTCGCTGGGTATCGCAAATCCATCAGCGTCGGTTTGGCACAGCAACCACAGTTATAAAAAGCCTACAAATGCAATAGCTGTTACTCATTAAACAGAGCATTCGGATTTATTCTCTAAGCTGTGAATCTTTTTTTTTTTTTCAGACCTTACCCAGAAAAAGATTCTCAATGTATCAATTAACCCTGTAAATCTAGGGACCAAAAAAGTCAAGGTTATGAACTCGTGTTTTGGCCTCATGGTGTGTTCCCATTCTTGCGTGGTGTACAGCAAATACCCGTGCAATGCTTGTAAAGTATAAACAGCTCAAGGATTTTTACTTTACAAACTTGGCACAGACTATAATTCTGTGAATGCCGCTGGTGAAATATGCCCGCTGCACCTATGTGCTGTAAATTTGGGTTTCTCCAATAGAGGGAAAGAATACAAGGCTTATAATGCGTTAACTGACAGCTTTCCAGACTGCACAAAATATGTATTTGGAGTTTTTCACAACGTTGTTGAGTTCATTTCCTGATTTTGTTATCCTCTCGGTTTAAAAGTGACCTTACTTGTCTACTTTGAAAACTTTTTTTATGAAAATATGTATTTTCAGTTTCCCAAAGGCAAATATCCTTATACAGCTACAGTTACACTGCATTAAAAATTCGTTACAATAACTTGCTTATTCTTGGACAACCTCTGGAAATGAGAAATGAAAAATTTTCTTGCTAGTAATGTAATTGGTGGCTGCTTGCACTCTACAGGAGTCGTGACTAAGTGCAGTTTTCATCATATGTGTTTTTAAATAGCTAAAAGAGTTCTGCTAACCCTTAAAATACAAAAGCAGCCGTAACCTGCTCTAAAGAGGCAATATAAAATATTGTGCATGTTATTTAATGAGTGAAACAACTCTTTTAAAATACTTAATCCTTTGGGGGAGCAGTGGTTCATAGAAGAAGAATCCATTTAATTCAGGCACTTTGATAATTTTCATTAAGATCTACAAATATAATGTGACTATTTGCCTACTCTCCCAGAAAAAAAAAAAAGTATTGAAGCAAGGGTTCTGCATTAACCTGTGTCATGCCAACCTTTAATTATTTTAAATGGAAGTTGGGAAAGGATTTAGTTGTCTATATTGAATTCTGGCAGAAATTACTCAAGTGTCCAGTTGGTAAAAAACAGCTTGAAAATAGAACTCCCACAGCATTGTCCTGGGGTGGTCCCCTCAGCCCTGGTGATGATGGAGAAGGGGGTGCTGCTCTGTTGCACCAGGGCACGGGGACGTCACTCCACATCTCTGTTTCACACATGATCTTGTTCTAGCAAGAAGTGCGTTTTATTATTTGTTTGTTTTTTGCCTCCTTCCTTTCTGAGCAGTGATTCCCTGGAGACTACCCAGCCCGCTGCTTTTATGGCCACCTCAGTGAGGAGCACGCCTGCCCACCAGGAAAACACGGACACGAGACCAGCCCCTGCCAGCACCGCATCTGCTGCAGCCCCCAAGCCAACAGGACCCCAGGGTGCTGCCAAGTACTCAGGCTGGCAGCCTGCAAATCAAGCAGGTAACTTTCAGTGAGGCTTTTTCTTTTTGGCTTAAAGACCTTTGGATAGCTCAGGAAAATGTATTTCACCTCTGGGTGTAAAACCAACAGCCTTCAAAAGCCTGTTTGTGTGTTTTGAGCACGGGTGAGTTTGTTTAGGAAAGAGGAGAAGAAAAACAGATTTAGGAGGTTTGGTTTGGTATGCCAGTAGCCTTTTATAAGTAACCTCATAGATGTAAGTGGTTTCACAAACGAGCAAAAATCAGATGTCTCTGGCCACTACTAAAAGCATGTATACCAGTCAAATAAATATATATACACACCTCATAGTTTCAACTTGGTGCTTCCCGTGTAACTGTAAATTCAACAGACCATATTCCATGCCATTTCATGGGTGGGAATATCAACAGATGTGTTTTCCAAGTGATCTTTTCTGAAGTAGATGTTAATTTAAAAAAAAAATGACCAAAAAAAAAAAAAAAAAAAGACAAAAAAGACTTAAAGTCATTTGTAGGTTCTACATGAAAAGACTTTAAGTCACTAAGTATTTGCCATTTGTAGGTTTCATGTGAGCAGGGTGCCAGAGTATTGCATAGGTGTGTGATGGGGTGATTTGTTTAATGGCAAGTTATTGCAAGGACAATTTCCATAGTTGCTACCTTTGAATGTAGTTTGGTGATTCTTACTCCTTTCTACCCACGCTAAATTATCTTCTATCTGGAAAACGTGCCCCTCTCTTTATGAACGCTCCTCTGTTATCACTGTACCTGTATTAAGACATGCAGTATGTCTAGCTGTGTACCTGTATTTTCATAATACTACATGCAATAATTTGGGATGATCTTTTAATGCTGTAACTTTCTTACACTGAATCAGTTGAACTAAATTTGAGTAGTAACTTCAAAGGATTGGGGAAATCTGTATTGCTAATTGAGCTTTAACTGCAGATTTTTCTTGTAAGAATGAGATGCGTATTCTTGATTATTTGATTACTTTTCTGACAGGATCTAAAATGCTAAACAGCTTTTTAAATTTTTTTTAATTTTTTTTTTTTTTTTTTTTAAGTTCTACTGTGAAGGATTTTCCCTCTTTAGAAGTATATTCCAGAAAGGAACTATAGAGGCTTTGGCATAAAAATAAAAGTTTAAAACATATGGTCTTAATGCTGTGTGTTTTATAATGTCTTTGGCTCATCTGGCTAAATTACTGTTATGCCAGTAAATAAAACAAATATGTGTTTTGTTTGGACCTGCACTTCTGCTGGCAAGCCTCAAGATGGCAATACACTGTCATTTCTGTACTGCCCTGTCAAATAGCAAGGATATTCTTGAAGGACAAAGACTTATTTAGATTTAGATCAGTTTAAGTCTAGCATTGCTTTACTTCTTTGAGCTAGCTGTCCTTAGAGGGGGAAAAAAACCCAGACAAACTCCCTTTAAATTTAGAGGTTTGGTAGCCTGTGCATGTAAGGCAAATGTTTATGGGAATATGGCAAGCCTCCATTTCTCTAAGTGGCTGATTGTGCTCTGTATTTGACATCACTGTCTGTCTGTCTCTCCAAGTGATAAATGTATTTCCCTTGCACAGAAACCACCTGTCAGGTTGGGGATTTGGTAGCACCACACCCATGTTCAGTATGTTGGTAGGTGTTTTGCTGCTAAATCCTACAGGAATGCTTTAGTCTTAACACAAGTCTAATGTTTGAAATAAGCTTTTTTTTTTTTTTTTTCTTTTTTCTCCTAAATGAGGAACACTTGAAGGAGAAAGATTTACAAGGATGAACTAAATTACACTTGATTCCAGACTTCTCTGAGTCTTGGATGATGTGAAAATCCCTTGTTTTCATGTTAGAGGTACCAAGTAGGTGGGTGAGCCATCCAGAGAATTTTTGGTTGTTATATTCCAGAATAGCTAAAAAAACCTTTTGAAGCTCATACTAGTAGAGAAGCTGTTGCAAAGCAATGGTCATAAGGATGTCAGCTTTGTGCTATCTTGCTGCAGGGTCCTGAGTTGCACTGCTTAACTTCTAAAGCAGCAAAGTCATTATCTGCTCCAAAAATGTTGGAGGAGTCAGAAATAAAAACTATAGGAGAAAGAGGTGTTGAAAACCTCAAAGTTTCCTAAAATTGGAAAGTACAGGGAGGAAAATGCAGCAGTGCAAATGGCAGCTGCCCTGGAATTAACAGGAGCAGGAGAAGGTATGATGTCCCGGGTGCTGGAGGAGCTTCAGTTGTCTTTTGCATCTTAGGAGCATGAGGAGTCACGTGCTACCATGGGAAGCTGGTCTGTGCTTGTCCCCCATACATGTCACTGGTCGCTGAAACAGTGGGCAACAGTGGACTATTTGGAGGTGTCAAAATGCTCTTGCCTTTTGTTCATCTCCTACATCATCTGACTTCATCAGTCTGAAGGTATCTTCATCTTACAGCAGAGTTTGCAAATGACTGAAGGAGTGAGATCCTTACTGTACCTGCTGAGTTGAAAGGAAGTGTTTCGTGATTTGATTGAAATTCCAACAGTTGCCAAGGTGCCAGAGGCTTGTCCAGAGATTATCTGAGAGGGTTCACTGCAGGTCTGCCCTGTAAACCTGCCCTAGGCTCACCTCTGGTTTTGCGTGCCACACATCGCCCGTGACAGTCAGGAACTAGCAGATCGGAGAGACCCAAGTGTGGTTAGGGCAGAGGTGGGATTGGCATCCTTTTCTCAGACCTATACTTTACAAGACTAAAAATAGCCAAGGTTTCGCTGTACCTAAGCTTAGTATGGCTGAAAGCAGCAGTCTGACAGGTAAAACTGTTTCAATAGTTGAGTGTTTTGATAAATTAGACAGATGCTGAAGGAAAAGAAAGACTGTAACTGTTTCAGGGCATGTTTGGGCTTCAGTTATTAATTCTGCTGTTTGCTTGAAGTCTGTGAGCATAAAGTTTTCTTTAAACTGCCAGTGCTTCACGGGCCAAACAAAATTTGGCTTTGCAGGTCATAAGCCTGACAAAATTTTAAACAAACAAATTCTCCTTGATTTCATAGTTGAAGTCTAACTTAAGAAATAATTGGAAGGAAGACATAATCTTATGTAAGTGTGTGTATCAGTATGCTAGTAAAGGCAGGAACTTATTTGGAGTATGGGTTTGTAGCTCTAAGAGCACTCGCCCTTCTAATGAATATTGTATATAATTATTATTTTTTTTAATTAAAAGTAGCATGGTTTCTTTTTTGTTTGGTTTGGTTTAGGGTCTGGATTTTTTTGTTGTTGTTTTGGTGTGTTTGGTTTGGTTTGGGGTTTTGTTTTTTTTTTTCCTTTTGAGGTTGTGCAAAGATTTCTAAAGTTTTAAGAGGCTTTTTACTGGAACTGAGGCATGATTGATCTCTATTTCACAACCTGGCAAGAAAAAGTTCTGGAAGAAAAGGATGGTCTAAAATTAATGGCTGAGATAGTGAACCTGGAGATGAGTCAGGCACTGGGTTTCTCTGTCAATTGTGATCCCCATGACTGCACCCTTGGAGCTGAACTATCTTTATCTGCCATGAACACCACTGCCCTAGTCACCCGCTGTGAAGGTAAGAGGGGGTTTTATTCCCCTTTGGAATAAAATCCTGATATTCCTGGATTCCTTAGTGGTTTGGTAGAGGAGATGAGGGCTGGATGACTCCTGTTTTCTTTTAAGGCATAGGTAAGAAGCTGGATAAGCAGGATAAAAACCTGGCTTGTCAAACAAATGAAAAAAGTCTGATCTTTGGCACATTGGGTGCCCAAGGAGTTGAAGATGGGGGGGTTGGGGAGGGCATGCACATCACGCATCCGGCATCCGCCTGGGTAGTGGCTTCCAAGTAACACATTGGCTATCGGCCTCTCTTGTCTGGGTTATTGAGGTTTTTTCTTCAGTTGTTGAAATAAGTCCAATTGTGGTTGTTCCTGTGTGTTAAGTCTAGAGGCTGGAATTTATAACAGTGCTCCCTTCATTGCTGTTGAGCTGTGATGTTCACCCACCAGAGGGAGAAGCTTTTTACAAGATTATATTCAATCTCAAGAAAATGAGGCAGAGCATCCTAGCTACACCGCAGTGCATTATTCTGCTGTTTGATAGTTACTGCTACCCTGCACTCATGTAGCTTTGTTCACCCCCAAGGAAACCCAAAGCACTTCCCAGTCATGGTACCACGTGCAAGCTCACGGGAATGGCTTTCACCCACCACTGCTGTGCAGTCACTTCTTGGGTGAAGCGTAACAGCTGCTTGTCAGCACGCTGTAACACTCCACAGCAGCTTGAAAGGAAGTGAATAGCACTGTGGCAAATTGAAACTGCTGGGACAATTTAAGGAAGTATAATTACCCAGTAAGTGCATTTACACAAACTGGAGTTTGGCCAGGAGTCGAATTGTTCTCGCAGAAAACGCAGCAGGATCTGCAATGGTCAGGACTTCCAATGTTACGTTTCTCACACCAAAACGCCTCCTCTTTCCCGGCATCTTCAAAATGCTGGTGGTGGTGGGTGAGCTGCTGGTGCAGTGGGGTCTGTAGAGGCTGGGCACCAGGCACAGTGCTGCCGGAATCGTGTCCTGGGTCCCTGTGCAGGAGCTGGACGGGCAGCATCCTGCATCACTCACAGGGCTCTGGCAGGATCTCGGAGGTACTGAGGTGAGGTGGTACAGCTGGTGGCCAGAAAAACCGCTTTGCTTCTTGAAGAGTAGGGTTTCCTTGCAACCGATGACCTTCGTTCCTCCCAGGCTTGTTAGCTGGGTACAAGGATGGGATGAGGAGGGTTTGTGATAGGGGCATCCAAAGTTTGTAGTTTTATGTGACCAGTTACCCGTGTGTGCCAATTTTCTTATTCCCAGGATCTCTCTTATCCTGATACCACTGGGATATATAACCCCCTTCCAGTAGAGCTGCTTGGGAATGTCAGCATATTCTGCAATACCCACAACTGTCAGTTGCCTAATCCCGAGCCAGGACATGTGTTAAGCACATGCTCCCTTCAGCAGAGGGAACACACTGGGAAGCTAACTGTAAGCATAAAAAAATTGCTCCCCAGGCAACTTTGTTGGAAAAATCCTGTTGCTTCCTTGCAGTCTTTTCGTGTCTTTGGTAGACTTGCATTTGCCATCTCTGGAGTTATCTTCACTGTGTTGTCTCATGGGTTTGGGTTTTTTTCTATTTCTCATTCCCTCAATAATATTAGAACTTTAAAAAGAGAAGAAAATACAAGCCTGCTCCTAGGTGTGATTTGATGTCCTCGCCTGCATGTAATGACAGTTTGGGTCTTTGTTTCTTTCTTTGAAACTTGTTCTGTAGAGCTTGGTTAAGAAAAATGGGGTAGAAATCCAGACCATATGAAGCTGGGGCTGTTGGTCATAAGGTCCAGCAGTATGAAGAGAGAGGGAGTGAGGCACCAAGATTTTCTGTGCTACTGGAAAATGCTTAAGGCCTTGCTCAAGGTCCTTAAAGGGATGAACTTCAGAACTTTCTGTCCTTGTCACCTTTGGTTTTGTTTCATTTCACCCTAGCCACTTTCTCAGTTCTGTCAACCTTACAGGCCATGCCTTCTGGGTAAGTTAGGTCGATGGCCCATTGGCTTTGGAAATACTTTTGCATGGAAAAGGCAACCGAACTATTGTATTAGTATCACCTCATTCATGGAGTTCTGCAGTTTTGTTTTTATGGCCATCTCATGTCAATTTGTTTCCTTTGTAGAACAGGGAATTGTAGGCAGGACTGTTTTATTACAGAGGTTCAGGACCTATGTCCCCATTGAGGACCACGGTCTAAACTTGGGGAAGAAACTGGTGTAACACTACCAAGTTGAGGCAAATTTTTATATTGTTGGTAAGGTCTCTGCTAGAAACAGTCCCAAAATATAAACAACCCTTTTCCATGAAAAAATACTAGAACTGTTTAAGATTGCTCCTCCATGATTCAGTCACCATTCATAAAAGCAGAAAGCCTCATCCATAAAAGTGATGTGATTGACAGCTCAAAACACAAAAGCTTCCTGATCCTGGTGTATGGACTGTTATTAATTTTTCATCTAATCTAAATTATTATATCATCATGTGACAGCAAACCACAAGAATTTCTTCTTACAAGTTAAGTAATGTGAAGTCACTTAGCCAAGCAAAACCCATTGTGAAACCAGAGTAATTTATAAATGTCAACCTTAATTTGATGGTAGTATGAAATAGTAACTCCTGCAGACGTGGTGAAAAAATGAACATGCTTCTAAAACTTCAGTGTTTACATTTAAGAAGGTGCAGATCATAGTAATGATGCAGAGAGGTACCACCTCCTTGTTGGAGGCAGAACGACCTGGTGTAGCTCGGTGTAGGATCTGCTGAGCAGAAACTCAGCGTTCTGTTACAAGTATGACCTTTGACAATTTTCCTGTGATTTGACGTTGCTAAATTCCTCTGCTGTTACACCAAGCTGTGCACTTAAACTAATTGCATACATAAATCAGATAGATGCATGTTCCCTTCTCTAGTCATTTAGACAGAGGGGAAGAGATTATTTTTTCACACCCATTAAGTGGAATATTCATTGACTCAAAATTAGGTACTTGTCATCTTTGATTTCTTACAGAGTAACTGGCCTGTTGTCATGGACTGGCTTGCTGGATCAGTTCCCCTTCATTCTCTAGCACCAGTTCAGAGCAGTGGTGTGTCCTGTTCGGATGTACAGTTGTAGGGCATCCAAGAATTATCCCTAATACTTGTTCAAGAAATGAGAAGTCAGCATTGCCTTGCACGTGCATTCTGATCATTATCCAATGTTCAACGTCAGCTCCATGAAACTGGCAGATAATCTGCATGTGAGTGAGACTGGGCAGTCGTGTTCTCCACAGGTGTAGTCAGACTGTCAAGGTCAGAACAGAAGCTAAAAGTGAGGAACACAAAATGTTATCAGCAGAAAGCTGCTGAACAGGTTTCTAAACTCCAGAGAAATAAACCACTATTGTAGAAGTCTTCGTTTCTTCTTTTTCCTCACGGCGTGTTTTTGGTAAAAGCGATGCCAGTTGTGCCAAATTTGTGACGGTATGTGATGTAACAAATCACAAGCAGACAGGCTGAGCGAGCCAAAACCCACCATACTCATTTTAATTAAAATGCTTTATAGCTAATTTAGCCGGAGCCTTTCCAGTTGAAAGGCTGGCTGCTAGCACAGGAACTAGCCCCTCCAGTTGCAGGGGTGTTTGAAACTGGGCCGGGGTGGCACCTGTTGTGATTTTCCACGGGGCACATACCAGCCTTTGCTGGCATTTAGAGACATGATAATGGTTTAATCCTTCCTGTCCTGCCTTTAATCAGCAGCAGGGGTAAAGCTCTGACCACGCTTCGAGGGCTCTGTACGAAACAACAGGAGACCAGCTGAATACAGGGGTTTGGGGGAGTTATTTGTGGGTTTGAGGGTTTTTTTTTTTTTCCCCTTCCCTCTTGCTTGTCCTATAGCTTTCTCCATTGGACTTCTGTGATTTCACGCAGGCCTGGGAGTGGATGGGGTGTTATATACGGCTAATGGAACGAGCTGACAGCCGAGCCTTTCAGACACGTTGCTTCATCCGGCCATCTGTTTGCTTTGGAGGGAAGGAGCAGGAAGATTTCTTACTGTATCGATATATTAAGAAAAGTCAGAAAATTGAATGTCTGAAGCTTTCTATTTTCCATTTATAATACAGTAGTTTGATAGCAGCGCATAAATCACTGAGTCAGAACACTTGAAAATGAAGTTCTGGCACTCCCACCGCTTAAAGTAGCATTGTTATTTATAGATATTACATGAAATCTGATGTTAAGTTTAAGTGAGCGTTAAACAGTTCAGGCTGTTGTATTGTTGCTACGCACCGGAGAACCTCTGTCAAAGTGACTTTGGCACCGCCGCGTATCCGCCTTTCTCCCTTTGTCTTCCAAACCTTTTGCCAGTGTTTGCAGTTATCCATGTGCTCAGCGATGGAACAGCCTATTGTTAGTCTAACGAGGGCAAAGTCACACTGGGATTTTTGAAAAAGGGGAGGGAAAAAAAAAAAAAAAGGCAAGCCAGTTCTTTACCTTGCATAAAACTTTGTTAAATATTAACCTAGCCATACCACGGAGTTTAGTGAAAGCAAACACTGAAGGTTTGCTAAACTTAAACCTAAGAAAGTAGAAAGTTAATAGTTGGATACAGAGTGTTTTCTTGTTTTCTGTTTTAGAAAAGCCAGCTATGACAATGCAGGAATGCAAATCAACAATGCTTTAGAAGGTTTAATTAAAGAGAGTGGATGTGAAGTCTGCAAAACTTCAAAACTGACCACAGAGATCTTTTCATAACTCAAGGAGAACCCAAACCTTTCTGGCACACAGGGAAGAATAGCTCCCTATGGAGTCTATAATTCTTATAAGTTATTTATTTTGCTTATTTATTGCATTTACTTGTTATAATTCTTCAAAGAAAGCACAAAAGTTGCTGTGCTTTGCTTAGATTGAGTGTAATAATTTGTACCTACCTTGTTATTATTGGTGTGCCCTGGTAAAAGCTTTTCATTGCAAGAAAAAACACCTGCCTAAGTTTTCCAGGCCTGATATTTTTGTTTAAATCATGTGGTTGTGTTTCAATCTGAAAGGTTTCCAAGGGAATAGGGAAGAGAAAAGAGGGGAGGAGAATGTGGGAACTCTGTGAGCATTCCCTTCCTCTGATTGCAGAAAAAACATCTCATCCAGTACAGGAGGGTATCCACAAGAGACAGAATATTGGTGGAAAAGTAAATACTGTGAATTCATATAGATTTTAGGTAGGCAGCTAGTAATAGGGTTTTAAAAAGAAAAAAAAAAAACAAACCGACAAAAAAAAATGCAACCACCACCAAAAAAAATTGCTCCATGGGTTGCAGTGAACCTCTGGTAAAATAACTGGAGGGTTCAAGGCATGTTTGTGGCCTATGGAAAGACACAAGTGGGCAACAAAAGCTGTCCTCCAGCTGGTGTTCAGATGGGAATGAGGAAGATTAAAGACTGAGGCAAATCGAGTGGTGAGAAAGGGAGAATGATCTATGGTGGAAAAAAAATCTAGCAGAACAATTGCAGGAGGTTTACATAGAAACCAGTTTAATAACTGTGGTGAAATAGCTATTGCTATACTTTACTGGTCTGTTTTCTTTAATAAGAGTGTGGGTCTAAGGGCAGTGAAAGCAGGCTGACTCCTTTTCTGTAGGATGAGAAACATGAACTGAAAGAAACTCGAGTCCACTTGAGACCAGGAATAGAGGGGAACAGTGCTGTGCGGGACCAGTGAGGTCTTGGTGTGAATACCAGCAAAGAGAAAAACACCCCTTGAGAGGACACGGTGGGGACAAGTGGTGAGCATGGGTGGGGAGCTTCCCGGCTTTACACTGGCCTGAAATAAAATACTTTTAAGGTCTTGCTTTTGGAGGACTTTTGAGCAGAAGACAATCTTTTCTGTCTTAGTTCTCCACTGCTGATGGCATCTGCAGTGATCAATTAGATATCGTTCCTGTCATAGCAGACCAAATAAGTGACATAAATGTACAAATGACAGTCTAAGAGCCTTTTTAGCTGTTAGTTTTTGTCCAGTATCCAAAAAAATCTTCTGGCAAATAGAGCAGCATCTGAAGGCTTAGGGGTTATTTGTTATTCCCTTTATTCTGTTTGCATTGTGGCTGTGATCCCAGGGGAGCCCTGCGTCTGCTGATGCTCTGGGCATTGAACTCGAGTTCGCTGATTTCAGTGGAAGTTGGGTGGGTCCGTTTGCCTTCACTGGTCCTCAGTGCTAAATGCCCAGCTCCTTTTGTGCTTAGGCCATAGCTCTTGCTTAACACAGTACTAATTTGTGTGGTTTACATTATGATTCACTTAAACCAGAGTTTTTGTTTTAACATAGGGTCATTAGTAGACCAAAGTTATTTCCCAAACTGATGGACTATCTCCTCCTCCCCTTTTTTTTTTGTTCTTTAAGTAACTCAGAAATGACTGATCTAGCAACTCTGTAGAGAAAGTTTACGTAGACAAATTCTGCTCCTAGCCAGCAGTAACTTTAAAGTTGGGTAGTGTTCAGAAAAGCATCATTCATAAAAACAGCTTTAATGAAAGCTGTAGTGAGACCAAAGAAAAGGGGAATAATTGTGATGTTTGTACTTCTAAAAAAAAAAATTTTTAACCCCCCCCTTGAAGCAAGCAGAAGGACTTTTTTTAAGTCCATAGTGCAAAGAAGAGCTGGCTGCTGTGTCTGAATGGGCATTGGGATTCAGCAGATAACTCAAACAGAAATTAGCAATATGCCAAAAGTTGTGCTGCAGTGTGATTTATGTCAAAACCAATCTTCAAACAGATTTGGTTTTGGTGTGTAGTTGTGTCTCCTTGGGAAATGGAACCTGAACGTTAGAAAGCCATCTATGGTGACATGTGTGCTATTAATCAAAACCGCTTTCCTTGATTTCTTCAAAGCCTTTTTGCCACCTTTTCCATTTTTATCTGTTCCTTTGTTTTCAGTTTATCAGGCATTTATAATCTAAAATGAACTACAGTAGCAGAGTGACTTATTCAAGATCAACTGCTACTATTCCTAAATACTTTCTTCTCAGGTATGCTGAATGTTTCTATAATCAGGATGTTATTTCTTCAAGATATTGCATATAAATCAATTAAATATTAACTATAATGAATAGTCTTGTATTAAAAAAAAAAAAAAAAAGGGGGGGGGGGGGAAACCCCAACCCAAAACACAACAAAAGCAGTCGTGATGAATTGGTATGCTTTTTGCCACCTCGGATACTGAAAATGGTCCAAAATACATCAGTCTTGGTGACCTCATCTAAGAAAATTGGAGGAACCAACCAGATATACAGAAAAAGATGTGTAACTATATTGCTGCTTCATACAGAGAAAGACTAAGCAGAAGTAGGTATTGAGTCTGTTTCAGTGGATAATACCAAACATAATTTATCATACAAAAGTATAGGTGTCGAAAGGGATTTTTCTTCCAGCTGTGTTGTCTTAGCCTACAAATATGCATGAATAGTGGGGGGTTGTTAACTGAAGTTCCCTGTATTGTTTTGATTAAATTGTCTGGTGTGTGGCTATCTTACTTCTGTAAATAGTAAGGGATTGGCTTTTCTGTTGAACTTTCTGTGTATTCACTGTCGCTTGAATGTGTCTTCTCAGGGAATTAGTATGCTACAGCCATTTGAGCAGGGAATGCAGTGTTTTGCCTGAAAGGTATTTGCAGCTTTTTAGTAGGGTGAAGGCTGATCAGCATTACATTAAGGGAGATGATAAACAAATGATAACCAATTTTTCATTTTTTCCCTGGAAGATGACATGAGATGAGAGAGGCAGACTACCACAGAGATTAACAGCTCCCCAAACCAGGGTTTTTTTGCAAAGCTACATACTGATGCCCTGACCTCAGGGTGGAGAGCTGCATCATTGCAGCAGAAGCACCATCCTGCTCTGTCTGATGTCTCTCGTTGCTTGGTTGTTTCTCTCTGAGTTTCCACTTGTATCTTAATTTTGCTTTTTGATTTACAAGGTTTAGTATGGCTGCACTAAAGCCAGGGCACCGAGTAAACACTCAGGGTTTCTCTTGCCTGTGGTTACGAACAAAAGGCTACGGAATTGTGTTTTCTTTTTAGTGTACTTGAAAAAGAAAAAGAATTCTCCACTTGACAGGAGTAACTGCTCCCATAAACTCGTGCTGCTGTAGCTTCTACGTTACCAAGGTACATATATCAATAGAGGAGAAAGAAAAACAGAGAACTGTTTGTTTCTTCATTACCCTTGGCAACAGCATCATCTGTGCCTTTCATTTTTGTAAATGCATTTTTTTTGTACTCCGTAAAAGCTTATGTCTATTCTGTGACTAAAAACCTGAGCCCATATGGAAGCGTGTGGATGTATACTTTTCTGAAAATATCAGGTTTTTCTTTGTGTCACAGCTTTCATAAAAAGATGTGAGCGTGGCCTTCAGAGTGCTTCAGATTTGCAGTACCTAGTGATCTAGACTAGTGTTGAAATTCGATTTAGAAATATCTTTTCCTTATACAGTACTGTATTTTAAGTTCCCATGCAAGTTGTATTGAGTGTACACTCTTATTTAATGTTAGTCATGACCTATCATCTACTGCACTTGTAGCAGCTATGTCATATTCACCTGTCTCTCTTCAGACATGGATATTCTTGGCTTCAGCTTTTATACCTACAGCAAAATGATGCCTTCACAGGTTGTATATTCTTTCATCTAACTTCTTTAGTGTGTTGAAATTTGTCCACTACTTCTCCAAGCTAGCCAAAACCAGCCTGTGTTATTTCACAGGCATTTCATAAAGTAAGTAGGACTTGCTGAGTGGGGGAGGAGGGGAAAATAAGTCCTTTTTAATTTGTTCCTGTAAGTAGGCAGATATACACTGGACAAAGGCAAATGTCGCTGGTTGCTTCTATTTCAAGATAATTTACTTGGTACTGAAAGATGGTCTTCTAAATGCTTTTGGCACTCTTTTCCCCAGCTTCTGCCAGTGGATGGACATCAAACAGTATTAAACCACCAGGAACAACCGCCCCGAGTGAAAAACTTGTGACAGCACCTCAGCTAAATGAGCAAGACACGTTGGTTCAGAGGGCAGAGCATATTCCGGCGGGAAAGCGTACTCCCATGTGTGCACACTGTAATCAAGTCATTAGGTTTGTATCTGTTTGCTGGGTGTACTCTTCTCTGGGTCAAAAAGTGGCCGGATGGCCAGGCCCAAAGGGTGGTGGTGACCAGAGTTAAATCCAGGTGGCAGCTGGGCACAAGTGGTGTTCCCCAGGGCTCAGTGTTTGGGCCAGTTCTCTTTTATAGTTTTATCTGTGGTCTGGACGAGGGAATTGAGGCACCCTCAGCAAGTTTGCAGATGACACTGAGTTGGGTGGGTGTGTTAATCTGCTTGAGGGAAGAACAGCTCTGCAAAAAGATCTGGACGGGCTGGATTGATGAGCCAAAGCCAGTGGGATGAGGTTCAACGAGGCCAAGTGCCAGGTCCTGCACTTGGGTCACAACAGCCCCAGGCAATGCTACAGGCTTGGGGAGGAGTGGCTGGAAAACTGCCCTGCAGAAAAGGACCATGGGGTGTTGGCCAACAACCACCTGAACATGAGCCAGTGGGAGCCCAGGTGGCCAAGAAGGCCAGTGGCATCCTGGCTCGTGTCAGAAACAGTGTGGCCAGCAGGAGCAGGGGCGTGATCGTGCCCCTGTCCTCAGCATGGGTGAGGCCACACCTCAAATACTGTGTTCGGTTTTGGACCCCTCGGTACAAGGAGGACACTGAGGTGCTGGAGGAGCAGGTCCAGAGAAGGGCAACAAAGCTGGTGAAGGGTCTGGAGAACAAGTCTTATGAGGGGCAGCTGAGGGACCTGGGATTGTTAACCTGGAGCAAAGGAGGCTCAGAGGAGACCTTATCACTCCCTACAACTACCTGAAAAGAGCTTGTAGTGACCTGGGGGTTGGTCTCCCAAGTAACAAGTGATAGAGCAGGAGGAAATGGCCTCAGGTTGTGCTGGGGAGGTTTAGATTGGACATTAAGAAAACTTTCTTCCTCAAAAGCATTGGAACAGGCTGTGCAGGGAAGTGATTGAATCCCCATCCCTGGAGGCAGATGAGGTGCTGAGGGACATGGTTTAGTGGTGGACTTGGCAGTGCTGGGTTAATGGTTGGACTACATGATCCTAAAAGTCCTTTCGACCATGAATGACTTTATGATTCTATTCATCCTGCAGGCTCTCTGACAGCAGGGATTTGTTTTGCTTTCATGGTGTTTGATTCTTTAGTCACAAGTGCTTCCATTGTATATGTCAAGGAAATAAAAATATATAATCTGAATCATTTAAAGGGATTCGGGATAGAAAAGCTTACACCCAACATAGCTACACATCTTCTCTCATCCAGATTTTTTGCTTCTCCACAAAAAGGAAGATTAATATCAAAAAGGTCTATAAGAATAATCTGATTTGTTGCACAATTTGGCCTATGTAATCTGTCTGTCTGTCTTTAGTATTCTGACCTTTTTTGTTCTCTGGGCTTTGGATTTTTGTTTAGTAAATAATACACCAGCCACCATGCACTCTCCTGTCAATTTCTATCATTTCAGTTTAAAATTAAAACCAAATTTACTAAGTGCATCCTTCTTCTCTAAAAGCCACTGGAGTTTCATGCAAGAAGTGGTTTAGCAGAGCTCACTGATGCTTTGCGCTTTGGAGTCTCACAGCACTATCCACAGATCACTCCTGAGCAGCCAACCTCTCATCTCAGCCCTTAAATCACTTGCTGCTACTCCCTATTTTCCTGCTTTGACCACCATTAAAAAGGAGAAGAGCTGCCCCTATGCAAGTAGGGGAATGTATTGGTCCATGCAGCAACCTTTGCTCCTTAGTGGATGCATGAGGAGAAACTATGGAGCACTACCTGATAGTACTTAAGCTGTTGTCACCTATTGTAAGTGACACCTCTGCATGAATAGCAACTGATACCCTTGTCCAAGTTCTCTGTAATTTGCTGGTAGTGTTAAAATCCTTATATTTCTTCATATGTTAAATGACACCTCAATTATTAAAAGCAGGCATTGTCTCACTTGAGGGTGAGCTGACGTGCATTAGTCAATGCCAATTATGTTTCATGTTCACAGCATACAGTGGATCTGAAAGACTGCAATGGCATTTTGAATTCAAGTTTTAGCATAATTACAGTTCATGCCCTTAGTGGTAGCATTACCTATGAAAAGTTAGGAGGAGGATCAAGTGACATGGCATTGTACATCTGTTTTGAAGCCAAAACGCATTGTGGAGTTGGTTACTTTACACTCAGGCATAGAATAACCATGGCTGGTTGAGCCAAAACCATTTCTTAGAGACATCTTACAACTTTTTAATATATCTTTAATTATTCATACAGTGACTGCCTGAAGATACCTTTTTATTTTTTCCAAAGCCTTCATTAAGTTTTTCTTTCCATGTCTAAAAGAATCAGAGCCGGAGGCAAGCTAAATTTCTCATGATCTACTTGCTGTGACAGTCTGACAAATTTCTGACATTTTTTGTTGAGGACTTCTGGTTCCCAGGCAGTATCACTGAATGCTTCAGTGGAGAGTTGGCTCTTCCTTTGAAGTCCAAGTATGTTTTCCCTGGATCTCCATTGAGAATGAACTTTTTGGCATGTCTGCTTGTGAATGATGATTTGGCTTTGTTGCCTTTTCATACAGCTTGATTGTTTTTAAAGGCAAAAGGGAAAAAGTATTGAATGGTGCTTCCCTTCACCATTTTCTATACAGTGATTATACATCGTGAGGAGAAAGAGAGTCTAGGCTGCTGTATGGCTAACTGTAAAGTGATTGGCCTCCTTAGCAGATGTGGAAATCCTTTTGATCTCTTTACCACCAAATTGCAGTTCTGGCATACTATCATAATAAAAGCCACGTGAGAAACTAGATTTTTGGCATAGTAATACATCACAACCATGCTGATGAGGTTATATTTAGTTAGCAGTGTGAAGAGAGTGAAATTGCAACTAAATTCCTTGTACATCACTTAGTTCTCTTTCCAGTTTGCCCCTATATCTTTGCTACATGCAGACCCTGTATGTTTTAGGTGGCTACCAAATTTATGTAGCTGGTCATCCTCTGGGGCATGAGATTCTGTAAATACTGTTGTATTTACATCAGAATCCCCTTTTTTAGAAAAAAAAAAACAACAACAAACAACCAACAACAACAACAAAGGAAAAAAAACCACCACCACAAAAAAAAAACAACCAAACAACAAAACCCAACTAAACCACTGCTATTTGGCTCCATCTATAAGTTTGGTTCATGTGGTCTAGATGATGCTAGAAATCTGTTCAGCAATGCTTATCATATCAAAGAACCCTGGGGTAGAGGTGCATTCATAGCCAACTGTTGCAAGCTGGATTGTCCCATATCTTTGGATGGAAGGAATAAGAGTTTTTAGCACCACGTTTAAACACAGGTCCTAGTTGACAGAGGCATGTGGGATTTTTTTTTTTTGGTGATGCTTGTTTTCAAATGGGGAAGGAAGGAAGGATGAAGGCATCTGCAGACATCTTCCTAGCATTTCACACCCTAGCTAATTGTGTGAGTAGTGTGGGCATGTAGCCCCCTTACTCAAATCAAGACTTTAAACTCCTTTTCAAATGAACCCAGCAAATAAATACTTTCCATTACTGGAAGCTATCGTTTTAATTGCAAAAACACGCAGAGACCAGGAACACCTCCAAGTTCTGAGTATCGAGTTTTAGTGTATTTTACGTGGCAGGTGTTTATTTTTTTTAATCTTCTATCTTCCACGTGCTTTGGGGCAGCTTTTAAGTCACTGGTATCATTAAGCTGCAGCATCAGCTTGACATGTTTAAACTACAGCCTGATTAAAAGCAAAATTGTATTTAGAAAGCATTCTTCTGGATGTGTGTGCGTGAGGAGCCAGCCCACTAATGGAACACCTCGGAGACATTGTGCAGGGCACAGCCACAGCTGTCTGGGGACTTTGGGAAAGGAACTCTATAGATGCACTCTCAGGCTGTTCCCCATCCGCCCGGGTTCCCGCGCGCTGTCCTGAATGGCTCGACACGTCAGAGCTGTAAACTCTGGAGAGCAAAAAGCAGCAGATGTTGTAAAAATTCCTTCTCCTCCCTTCCTACCGCTAGTGAGCTTGCTTTCCATCGCAGCGCTCGCTGAGCCTGTCGCTTTGGTGCAGATGGCCAGAAACTCAATCCTACCTGGAGCTGGGAGAGCCTCTTCGGTGTCAGCCCCATGTTAATGAATCTGTTAAATTAGCCTGTGCTGACAAGGCGCGCTGAGAGCACTTTGTTGTACATAAGGGCTTGTATTGTTTGATCAGTACATAACTGAAAGGGCATTGATGTAAAAAGGTGCTTGTAGAGCGGCGGGAGGCTATCGGGTTAGGTCGGTGTTTGCACTGCTCAGGCATCCGCTGGGAGCGGGGCCACAGAGCTGTGCTCGACCCCAGCTCCTTAAAGAGCTGCCCTCCAGAGCTGCTTTCCCCTGCTTGCTGCCCCACAATCAGAGGCGAACAGAAAAAAAAGAAGTGTTTCAGATTCAAGTATGTTCGTCACATCAGAAGGTGCGCGAGTTGTTCCAAACCTCTTTAAGTTCCTTATCTCTAACTTCTCATTGTGTTGAAAATACATAACATCTCCAGAGGAAGAGTAGGAGAAATGAAAATAATTGCCCCTGCTCTCAGTGAAGTTGCTCTCTGTCCTCTGCACACTTGTATTCCCACCTTAGAGTCAGTGTAACCCCAGAAGCAAATTTTAAGTGTTTTGTTTTCTTTCTTCTCTGTTGATATGAAAATCTTCACTTACTCAGAAATGCTCAATTTGTGCTGTTTAAAATGTTTAGCAACAAGGTGGTGATATTAGTACCTTACACTTTTTTTTTTTTTTACTTCAGTGAAGTATTCAATCAGGAAAAAAAAAAAAAAGTGGTGACTGAAAGATCAGTATCTTTATTAGTCTTGCAAAACAAGGAAATCTGGTGAGGCAGATTAACTTGAACCACAAAGCTCATCTGAAACCTAAATTCTGAAAGGTTGAGTGGTGGTGGTGGGACCTTGGAGGCACCTCATTAAAGTAAATATGTTCATTAGAGATATTAACTTGCTGAATATGTTTTCAAATGAACACAGGTGTAACGGTATATACCTGGGGTATACAAACAGAATATTTTGTTGACAGAGAAGCAGACAGGTTTATCTTGTTGCATTAGCCAGAGAAATGCTATTAAATGCAGAATTATTTTGTGTTTACAAATAATAGAGGAGGCTCTGTATTTGGAGAAAATGGTCCTATTTTAACTAGCTTCTAAGAGGAAAAGAAACAAAAAGGAGACAGATGAACACACACCCTCAAAAAAAAATAATCCCCCAACAAGTGGGATGGGCTATGCTTTAACAAACACAGCGTGAGGACAGCAATTACATTTTTGTCTCAAAAGCAAGTGATGTTATTGGCTCTTAATGGAGTCAAGTGTACTTGAACGTTTGTGCCCTCGATACTCTGAAGATGTTGATTGTATCACTGAGTCAAATACCTCCTTGCAATACGTGGAGATAGTTTGGAACACAGGAAACATCCTTTTTACTCTTCCCTAGCAGCACCTTCAGCACTCTAGTGTTGTTCTAAAACAAGATGTCTGGAATGCAGAGAAGAGAATGAGCTTCTGTTGTGGTCAGGTGTTTCTGGATGATAGTTCAGCAGGAATGGATACAGTCAGCACTTGATGCTGAGGGAAGAAGGATGGAGCAGTTCTGTTTATGAACAGTGTAGTCACAGCACGGAGGTATTGTAGGGTGAGCTTTTGCAGGAGCCAACCCAGGGGCATTTGCTGACAAAATCTCTTCTTTCTATTCAGAGGACCCTTCTTGGTGGCTTTGGGGAAGTCGTGGCATCCAGAGGAGTTTAACTGTGTTCACTGCAAAACCTCCATGGCCTATATTGGGTTTGTGGAAGAGAAAGGGGCACTGTACTGTGAGGTCTGCTACGAGAAGTTCTTCGCCCCCGAGTGTTCAAAGTGCCAGAGGAAGATCCTTGGGGTAAGTGAGGAGCAAGTGGCCTGTTCTTCAGGGGGAACAATAATCACAGCATTCAGTGCTTCTCTGTAATGAAATCCCCTTTTATCTTTCCCAGTCTTCATTATCCTAAACATACTCTGACATCCTTTTCACCAGCCATCACACACAGCATACACTTTTGGCTCTTCTCATGATGAACCCCTTCAGTGTCTTTGAGAAAAGGTGCTGTAGTATGCTTGGCTATCCCAGGTTTAGCTCCTGTTCTCATGAAGCTGTTCTTTAGCTGTTGTGATTACAAGATTTTCTTGAGCAGAATGCTTTTAATGAGCAGCTTTTTACAGAATCGGAGTTGGGGGGAATGAAAAAGTATAATCCTCCTTAGCTGAGCTGAGCACTGAGAACACACTGATTGGCTAAGATGTACTGAATACTGAAATATTCCCAGTGGTAATGTAGATAGAAAGATGCATTATCCTGCCTGCCACTAGTATGGCCACTTGGAGCCTGCCAGCAGATCATCTGCTGCTTTGCTGCAGACAGCAATGTGTCTGCACTCCCGTGTAACTGGGGTCACACAGGGCTCTGGCAGAGCAATGCCCAAAGTCATATTTGGCTCTATAGCATTTTCCAAAAGAATACAGAGAAGTCATCATTTTCTGTGTGACATCTTCTGGTTAACTATTCACAGACTTGAGGAGATGCTAGAGATGCTGCTTTTCTTATTTCAGGGCACTGTTGTGGGCGAGATCCTCATTAAAATGGAGCAGGTGGACAAATGAGTTGTTAAATCTGCCCAACCTTCCAAACAAAAAAAAAAAAAGGTTGCTTATGACCGATAAGGAGATGTATCATAAATAAAGCACCTCATTATGTTTATCACCAGCAGAAATTGCCTGCACAACCCAGTTTCTAAGTAGCAGTAGGAAACAAAATGTTCTTGAAAAGAATCAAGTGTGGAAGCATGGTCACCACAATCTAGTCATCACGTCAAAATAATGTCTTAATAACACTTTTCCTAATCCCCACAGGAAGTAATAAATGCTTTGAAACAAACTTGGCACGTTTCCTGCTTCGTGTGTGTGGCCTGTCAGAACCCCATCCGCAATAATGTCTTCCACTTAGAAGATGGTGATCCCTACTGTGAGACGGGTAAGAAGCAACACAACCCAAGTTTACTGCAGCTGTGTGGGGAAGCAGAGCTTAATAAGGCTGGAAAAACAAAGAAATTACTTTTTTTTCCTCAAGCTTCTCTTCAGAAGCATCCCAGCAAATTCATGTAACGTTGATGTGTCGACTCAAAGCACCAATGAATGCTGTAGATGCTTTTGAGTTGGCATCAGGAGAAGCTGGTGAGAATTTCCTCATCAGCTTTGGCAGGAGCAGGCTTCTTGTCACTGATTTTACACGTTGTTCCTCTTAAAGCCTCAGCTGTAGGCATCAGTGCTACAGCAAAGTGTTCATTTGAGGGTGACTTTAAAATAAACTAGAGTTTATGTAAATCTGCTTATTTACTAAACAAGCAAATGTCAGAGGAGCAATGTCTTTCACTCTGAATAGCCTTATTCCTAGCTGAGAGGGACTTCCAAGAATAAGCGCTCTGCCCAGGAAGTTTTTTGCAGGATCAGGGATAACATCTGTTGGACATAAGCTTGAGATAAAAAAACCAAAACCAAACAGGCTATCAGGGGAAAAACACAGTGATACAATTATAGCACTTGCAAGCCTGATGAGCAATATTACGTGAAAGATGTGACTTAAAAGTTCAGAGGGATTTTGGTTTTGTTTTTAGCACTTCTAGCTAATTGTATCTTTTTTAATTATTATTATTCATATGAACAATTTTTATTTATGTTGGTTCCCTAATTTGCTTAAAACTTTCCATGTGCCCTTATAGTCTAGGAAAAGAAATAGAGAGCACTTGTAAAATCATTTCCACAAAATGGGAAAGGAAAAAAAATTGTATCAAAATTGTCTGTTTTCCCACTGCATGTTGTTTCCATCCATGTTAGAGCCATGAGCTGGACCTTTTCTGTGTTTTTCCTTCTACTGTAAGGAACATTGTAGTTTAACTAGAAGTGGACTGACCAGGAAAAGATTTAGCATAAAATCCTAGTGACCTGTTTGGAGCTACAGTTTCCTTCTGGGTTGATCCCATGGTTATTTGCAGCGGGAGCCATGGATAGTGCTAGGTACTGAAAGGATGAGGAAAGCAGGCAAAAATGTCTCCAAAATTTCTCTGTCAGAGCAGCTTTAACTAAGTGTTGGCAGAAAGGAAAGGACGCAGTAGGTTATTGCTAGCTTAGTGACACGAGTAGGGTAATGTGTTGCTCCTATTGAATTCATGGAGCAGCAGAGGAAACAGATATACAAGCAGCATCCTCCAGTGTGACAGCACGGTGAAATTTCATCCCAAAGCAATCTGAAGCCCCTAATCTTGGAACCATTTGATGATTCAAAAATAGTACTGGAGGAATCGATAACTCCCCTTTGGGTGGAAAACTCGTGGTTGGGTTTGTTCTGCTAATATTGAATTCTCATTCCTACCACCAAATGACCCGTATGTTGTGAGGTGCATTGATTTGTGCTACTGTTACAAATCCTGTGCACAAATGCACAACTTTTCTATACTGTGAGCAAGAAACACTGGGATAAAACGTCAAGAAGACTCCACTTCTCGCCAAGTTTATTTCTAAGATAGAAAGTTTCTAGCACAAGTCACTGTAGACACAGTCTGTGAGGTGTTATTGGCAGTGATACACTGTAATGGCTCTGGCTCGTTAACTGGATGTTAATTTGAGATATATTAATTCTTCAAAGACTTTCAGTCCAGCTGGAGTTAAGAGCCTGTGAGTAATTTTAAAGAAATAAGGAGTGAATGTCATTGCCAACTTTCTTTTTTCCTAGTGCAACAGAGGGTTCTAATTTTAAATCTGTATTTGTAATTATAACAGCATCAGCTATTAGTATTAAGGGCTTTTAATCTGCATAATGTTCTGGGTTTGGATGTCGATGCTAAAATTAATTTAAAAGTGCAGGTGTCTACAACTTAGAAATTTTTTTTTTTAAGTGCAGAGTTAGTAACCTAGTTTTGAAAATGCTGTGTGCAGGAACCGTTGATAGGTGACTGTAGGAGCAGTCTGCCTTGGAAGGCATCTGTGGTATCGTAATTCAAGCATGCAAAAGCAAAGCAAAACTGATGCCCTTCATTCTGCCTTATCTGTCGCCCTTTCTTCAGCAGAAAAGCCAATAAACTTATCAACAAGAACCACAGGCCAACTTAACACAGGCTTTAACTGTTGGAACCAGGAAAATACCAGTAAAGATTCTGTATGAACATGCCTGCAAAGAGCTGAAACAGAAGCTCATGAGACCACATCCTTCAGGATTTTTGCACAGATGTGTTCTACCATTTGACATTTTTATTGTCTGTCTTCCCCTTGCGAATTCGTCCCAGTAGCATGGATTAATGAAGATGATCGGTGAAGCTGTTTCTTGCCACTGGCAGCCATCAAGGGCTTTGATTTTCCAGAGGACTTGTGTTCCTCATCCTGCTGAGATGCCTCCTGTGATGATGTTTTTGAGATCATCGTACATAACATTCTTACCAAACCAAAACAGGACTTTTCTCTGGGGCTTGACACATGTGATAAGCCTCTGTTGGCTCTGCTGCAGTAAGCACTAGAGCTTCAGCAGATCTAGGAGAGAAATGAAATCTCCTTATAAGTGCCCTTGAAAACAACCTCTGGCATCAAATTTCCCTGTTAGAGGCAGAGTGTTACTAGTAAAGATGGAGTCCAGAGCTTCGTTATGGTTGCCACTCTGTCTGTATTTCCTCTCACAAGGACGTGACATTGTATGACACTATGTGTGTGCCCTGGTAGCGTGCTGATCCCAAACTGTCACGCTACAGCACTACTGCTGTTGTCTTCTGTGCAGAAAAAAAAAAGACCCAACACATTTGCTTCTTAGAATGAGGTGTTTGAGAGTTGAAATAAGTGGAAAAGACCAGACAACTTGGCGTGAAATTTAGGTCTGCACAGGTGGGCAGCAAAGGGCTGTGGTGACTTGTAGCCCCTGAGATGGCTCTATGGGCAGAGAAGAAAGTGTCACACTCCAAGACCAGGGGGATGGGATTGGGTGTCCGTGCCTCCCACTCCCTTTAATACATGTATTTTATCCTGCTAGTCTGTTCTGCTCTCTCAAACTCTGCAGTCAGTGGGGAGTATGAACAGTGCCCTGCCCTTCGTTTCGGTCCCTGCTCTCTGGGCATGCTGAAGGAGCTTTTCTGTGCTGACTCCAGTGGAGCCTCCAGAGGCACTGAGTCGATCCAGTGCCTAAAAATGAATAGTGTGAATACCTTTCAGTGATTCCAGTCACTAATAACCATCCTGACACCCTACTGATACTTTTTCTTAAATGTGATAAATACCTTGCCTAAAGCCTCTGGTTGGGTTTGTTGGTATTTTGGGAGGGAAGGTGGGGGGCAGGGTTTGTGATGGGTTTTGGGTTTGGGTTGGTTTTTTTGGTTTGTGTTTTTGTGTGTTGCTTTCTGTGTGTTTTGTTTTACTGTTGTTGCTTGGTTGTTGTGTTGCTGGTTTTTTTAAAGCCATGTAAACTCCAGTGACTATGACTAGAAAACTATTCTGACTTGATCCAAATTGCTGGGCTCGGTTTTTACTGATTGCATGATTTTATGCCTTGCAGTCTGGGGCCAATACTGTGCCAGAACGTAGGCAGACGTTTGCTGCTTTGCGAGGAGGTCTGCAGTGTGAACAGCCAGGGTGTGCTTTCAGGGCAGAGCCAGGGAGGACACAAGGAGCAGCCGTGCTGGTGCTCTGCAAGGAGAGCATTTCCCCCTCGAGCCTGCTATTGATCTCAAGGAAATGAAACACCAGGAAGATGGGGAAGCATTGCTCACTTGAAAGGATAAGGAAAGGGATGAGAGCTGAACCAGCAGGAAGGAGGGCACCCCAGTCTTTCTATCTAGGTGCACTTGATATAGTAGTATAAACCTCTATGAGTGCAACCCTACTGCTGCTGAAAGAACAGCACAAAGGTTTCAAAGGGTCAGTCTTGCTTTTCTGCATATGCTTTATCTTCAAAGTCTGTTTGTATTTGTTTGCAGATTACTATGCCCTCTTTGGTACCATGTGCCGTGGCTGTGAATTCCCCATTGAAGCTGGAGACAGGTTTCTTGAAGCTCTGGGCCACACATGGCATGACACTTGCTTTGTATGCTCAGTAAGTAAAGCTAGTCTACCTTTTAAACAAACCCATGGCAGCAGTGCTTCTGCTAACCTGGCCGGTGTGGGAGTTAACAGCTATAACAACCTCTTTCAATCCTCTGAGCCCAAACAAAAAGCACTTTCCTGGTTATTTGGAAGGTGTGTTGCTATTGCAAGCCTTTGGCACCAGTCCAGAGGAGATGGTCTGGATTGCAGCCATGTATTCTAGCATTTAACCCTTGGTGTTTACTTCCTCTGGGCAAGGGTTGAAGGCCATACAGGAATGGGCTGTGTTTCTGAAGCAGCAAGAGTGCTTTTGTCATAACAACACTGGGGTCAAAGTATCCCCTGCTAATTTTGTACGACCAATAAAAAAGTCCTCAGTCTTAAGGACTGGATATTCCTTTTAAAAACACTGAGTCTAACTCTGCTACCAGTTAAGAACCTGTTGACTCAAGGGAAGGTTAAGTTTACATCAGCCATTACTATTACATCAAAAAGAGTATCCCTAAGGAAAAGGAACAAGTCTTCATTTGTGCATAGAACAATACCATGATTTGACATTCTTAACAATGTGTGGTGCAATTCATCCAGCTGAATTGAGTGATCTTTTCTTTTTTTATTCCATTTCAGGTATGTAGTGACAGTTTGGAGGGCCAGACTTTCTTCTCCAAGAAGGACAAGCCCCTGTGCAAGAAACATGCCCACTCTATCAACATCTGATGCTTGGAGCTCATCTCGTGTAACAAATGTACTGAGCAGAAAGAAAGGTTAAAATGTCTCCGTTCAATAATTGGTTAAAAATATTTTTATATGATTTTCTAGAATGGAAGAGAAATGTGGAAACTTGCCAAGGGGGTTGTACGCTGTTTTTCAGAGTGTTTATAGTTAGGGTTTTGCTTCATAAAAAAGATAGGAATCGGGAATTGCACCCAAGCCAAATGATTAGAGTGCCTTTACCTCTACACTTGGCACATTACTTTATTGGTTTCATGATTTTATGACCACATTTATATCTGCTGCAGTATGAGAAGTGAAACATCTATAAAAATAAATACCTGATATTGGATGTCTTGGTTTTGCTGCTATTCAACAAATGAAAAAAGCTTGGCTTCAGCGATCCAGATCACTTTATTGCACTGTTGTTTTTTAAAGTGTGTCTAGAAGTATTGCAGCTAATCTTCTTTAAAAGGATCTCAAAGCAAAGATAAGATTATGCAGAATGTATAGTTCAACAAGTGATACAAGAATAGTTTAGAAGATGCCACTTGGAAGAAAACAGAAATGGCACCCTCTTCCTTATGCACTACCAGAACACTAGCAAAAAAAAACCCTGCTAGTGAAGGTGTGTTTGAGAGGATGGAAATGTCAAACCAGACCTTAAAAATAAGGGAGCAGGGCGTTACTCTTACACTCACAAGGTCGGGTTTGGGATAGTTTTAAGTGCCTTGGACAGGGGAAATTGCACTGAATCTGCGGGTGACAGTGTTTTATGTCCAGAATGTGAGCCTCTGGTATTGACTGAGGGGAAACTGCTGAAGTGCAACTGAGGACATTGTTTTTCTCCCAGTACATTCTTTACCATGTAGCTCATGAATATGTATATTGGTGGTGTGCCAGGTAGTGTACCGAAAACCTATTTTCTTGCTCAGCTGTTATGATTTTTATTAGTTTAAGGGTTGCAGGGTTTTTTCCTCATTTTTCCTCCAGATGTAGGGAATATATTGTTGCATAATACTGGCTCAGGCAGCTCGGTATCTTTCAGTTCTTGCAAAGGAGCAGTGACAGTGTTGTCATTATGCATTTACTGCGAGCTGCAAGACATGGCAAATTCTGTGGCTTGATCTGAATTTTGCCTCCATAGGGAGAGTCAGTGCAAGACCTGTGCACCACCTGAGTCCTACTTGACTTCAAATTAGGGCTTCAGTAGTATGGAGCAATTGTAGGCAGATAGGGAAGAGGTGGTGACCCCCTGCACAGGGTGAATTTCTCTCCAGCAGCCTGGCCTGACTAAGGAGAGGGCACTCTCAGAGCCAGATCAGATTCCTGAAGGAATCTGAATTTACATGCTCTTTAATTCAACTGGGATGTCAGAGCTGATTGGTAGTCTTTACTGCTCTTTCCAGTAGACATTAAAAGTAACAGGTTTTGTTGTTATGGGTTTGGGTTTGTTGTATTTTTTTCTCCTGATACAAAGGATGGGTTTACCCCCAAAAAACATGGGGAAAATCACAAAAAATGGTAACAAGGGCAATTGCAGCAAGGTTACAACTGAGGGGGGAAACAAAACCAAACCTGCTCTACTGAAATATGAAATGATGTTTGACTTTCTTCTTAATTGAGCAAGACAGATTCATGTTTATGGAGCTGTTTCACTTTATTTCCTAAAGTTCTTTTTCTTCATTACTACCACGTTCCCTTTTTTTTTTTTTTTTAAACATCTGGTGGTACGGAAGAAATGGCATAAAGCTGTTTGAAATGTTTACACACTTGTAGGTGTACCCTTTTGTGAGTCCGACTGAAAATCGGAAGGCAAGGATAGAAGCAAACTGGAAAAGATAAAATAATATATGAGCCAGGTTGCTTTTGAAATTAGGTGGAACATGGAGAAGTGAGACCTAGAGATAAGGTTTCAGGGGAGCTACGTTGCACATGCCTGAGGGAAGAAGGTGGGAATGCACAGGACAAGGTCTTCAGTAATTTCTGCAATTCAAACCCCGCGATTTTAAAGTAGGATAGAAACTTTTCAGTTTGTCATTGTGCTTAAAATAAAACTGAATTTTGTGTAGTTTCCCAATTTTAGCGAGAATTATATTTCCTAACCCATATGATCTAAGGTTTGAAATTTTGCAGTCGTTGATGAATTTGAGGACAAAAGCCTGAAAGGCTTCAATAGTACTGCTTCATTTAGCTGCTTTGCCTTTTAATTTCTGCTTTTATCTATTTGTTTAAAATTTAAAAGGAAGCATAGTGTTGCTGATACCTAATGACTATTTAATGGCTCTACCAAATTATATAAATTGACTAAAAGGAACATAATTTTTATCATTATTTTAATAAGTGAGATTTTAGTAGAGCACTTTATAATAATGCCATATATCTCACTGAATATTTATTGCCTTTTTTTTTGTTTGTTTAGGACTATTTCATACTGGTATCTTTCTATTTTGTTTTATTTGTAAGCCTGCGTATTTACCTCTAGAATTTTTTAGTGTGTGTGTGCATGTGTTTATATATCCTTATCTATACATGCACACACGTGTGTACATTTAAAGACATATATATGCACATATACTTATGTATCTTTGACTGCAGACTTGACATAGCAAAAAATCAGCACCGTTCCATCATCATTTGGGGGGTTTCTTGAGATTCCCAACTATTTTTCACACAACACGTGTATAGGATTCAGACTTTGAGGGAATGTTAGAAAGCCAGGCAAGATGTGTTAGTAACCTAACTACTGTAGTTTTTTGCATGCATTTTTAGTCAGTAATTCTTTTTCTTCCTGTACTGCCTATAAGAGAATCAGGTTTAACTCTGTTTGAAGGTAGAAGGTCTTTGTAAGTGAATAAATGACTCATGATGACAGTTTCAGTGTATTGTAACTAAATAATTCAGAATTATGTGTAAATATAAATGCTTAATATAACAATGCAATAAACTTTAAAGCAAAAGCTGAGTTATGGTTCAGTGTGTGTTGGTCTGCTCAGGTGTATACCTGTTTCTTCATGGAGCTACTCAAACCATCCAGCCATACGAGTGGCTTTGAAGACAAGAGTAAGAAGAGGAACAACATCAATTCACAGATTACTTGTTTGAATTTCCTTTTGTGTTTGGTTTTTTTTCATAGTTTTACGCTAAACAACAGCCATTAAGTCCTGGTGATTTCCTTGCTTGTGTTTAATAGTCTTTGGCATCGAATTTTGGCTGTCAGCATTTGCAAATTTAATTATAACTAAAAACCAAAACCAAACACATACACCCAACACAAAATCCCAGGTTCACTCCCTGTCTTCTGCCGTTTTGTGGTCGTGGGACGTTTCCTTTTTATGAATCGTAGTTGGTAAAAGAACATACAAAAGGCTGTACACCCAAAGAGCTATCACTTGTGTTACTTGGTCTTCAGGATTTTTTGGGATAGAATGGAGATTTGCTTTACAGAAAAGGACCTGGGGGTCCTGGTGAACATCAAGTTGACCATGACCAGTGACTTCCCCTTTGTGACAAGGAAGACCACCAGCCTCCTGGGGCCCTTTAGGCAGAGTATTGCCAGCAGACTGAAGAAGGTGATCCTCCTTCTCTGCTCAGCCTTGGTGAGACTTGTCTGACTGAGTGTGGTGTCTAGGCAAGTGCTGGCAACCTCAGTGAGTCTGATTCTCCCTCTTTACTCAGGCTGGAATGAAAGGTGGAAATACGGTAATGAACGCTGCAGAAGGTGTAACAACATAAAACTCACTATTGGCCAATTACTGTTTATTTGCTATCTTTACTTCATTCTACCACCCATCTAGAATACTTTGCAATGCTTGTTTAGAAGTGTGTAATATTTTTCCTCGGTTGAGGCTGCTGAGGGAAACACTGCTGGCTCTGACAAGCATTATCTGATACTGTGCTTAGCCTTGGCACGGAGCAGCGTCTGCTTTCACCGTGGGATATTTAACCATCTACTGTAACATGACTAATTACCTCAGGATAATGCCAGCCTGGTAAGACTCTCCTCAGCTGAGCATCTCTTGACTAGGCAAATGCACTGTTGTTTTCTACCTTTATTTACACAAGCAAAGGAAAACACTGCACACAGCTCTATAAAATTTAGAGGCAACTTTAGAGAAAACTTGCCTCCCCTTCAGTGTTTAAGCTGCGGAGGAGACAAACGCGAGTCTATTTGCAAACAGTATATTAAACTCCAGAAGCCAAACTTTTAAAGGCATCAAGTCTGCGTTTGACATTTTTATGGCAAAGGCTTGGTTTCTATCAATCACAGCACCATGTAACATTAAAATGTACCGACAAAAAAAAATAATAAAATAGATCTGTCATTCATTCATTAAGACACCGTAATCCAGTGTAAGATTTATAGGCTTAAAACTCAAGGGTGTGTTTTCACAATAAATCCACTTTCACTGCTCAGCACAGAACAAATCTCTCTGTCACTCAAAAAGTTTGCTGGTCAAAATGCCCTGTATGAGATCTTCAAAGGGTTTCTCACAAAATTGCATATAAATCCTTTTACCAGCAAAGCCTTAATTTAGGTTCGAGTTTTACTTTCTCGAGACATTGGTTAATATCTTGTGCTCAGACAAGATCTTGGTTATATCAGAAACACATAGGGCCTAATTTATTATTAGCAGTCTGGTGTTAATTAGGGGGAATTACCAGAAATAGCTTGCCTGATGGAAATTTATTATGGGATCACACTTTACTGATGGCAAAATAGGAGTCACTGAAAGAGTGCAGCTCCTTCTCATAACCAACTAATTAATAAGGTGCCAAAATTCCTCTGAGAAGGGTTTGGTCCTAACTATGGGAACCTCACAGGGCAAAGGGTTCCTATGCAGTATTTAAAATTTAAAAGAGGAAAAGAGAGAAGAGAAAAAGCCACGCAGCAGAAGTCTCAAAAGTGGTACTGCTTTTTCTTGAATTTATGAAAGAAAATATTTAGCTGTTTTTCCAAGCTCATTAAAGAGTTGCTTTTCCCAGACAGAAAACAGCTAGTTTATAATCTCATTTGGTACGCTCAGACTTGGTTTTTTGGTTTTACTTGTGTGTACTGCACTCTACAGCTTGTAATTTTATGAATTGGGATTATAATGAGCTTTTATATTGCTCTTTATTACTTTGCCTAAAGGTCTTTTTCATTTTAATTTACCATGAAAGTTGAGGTTGACATTGGTAGGAAACTTGTGAATACTTTGCTCTGTTTTTCAGTCATTCACACATCTCTGATAAGCCCAAATCTAGCAAGTGTATGGCCTTTGGGGAAGAGAAAAACGCTCTCTATTGTTCAGGCTCTCATGAAAGTTGCATTGGTGGCAGAATGGCATGTTCTAAGATGGAATGCAAGCAAAAATGTCTCTTAAAGAAATTGAATATCTCCATGCTAAAATTGACGTGACTGATTTGAAAAAATATTTTCCGTAAGTTGCTTTTATTTTTCATTTTAAATATTTCAGCTGGTAAAGCACAGAAGTTGTAATAAAGGGCTTTTGTATTTGCACTGGAAATGCCTTAAACTCTTAAAAAATACCCAGTGTTTGGGGTATGTTTTTAAAAAGTTTTCTCCTATGCTGTGAAACTTAAGGAGTGTGTCATTGTGCTCTGAGTAATATTCCCAATTATTCCAGTTATTCCCAATTATTCCCACAGTTATTTCCTTTTTCAGTACTCGTGCATTCATTGCACTTTTTTCTTACTGCTCAGCAGTGCCATTGTTTGTTTTAAAGTATTTCAGTACAAAATAATCCTGTCAGGTGTATCCCTTATTTCTCTTTGTGATGCATCAATGAAATGTCAAATGTTCCTTTGGTAAATATAAATTTGCACTGAATTTTGGCACGCTTTCTGGAGGGTCGAGTTTTCCCACTCAGAAGTTTCTGCTGGAAAAAATAACTTGAGATACTAAAGTGGTAATTATATCCCACATAAGCTCCTTTTTACCTTTGAAATCCATCAAACGCTTGTTTTCATGTGTTTCCCTTTTGTAAGGCCAGAATCACTGATAACCTAAGCAGATACAGCCTCGCTGATTTCAACCTATTCCCTTCAAAATTAAAAGTGACTTATCAAAGCCACATTAATTTTATGGTATGTGTGCCTAGCGAGTGAAATCAGAACTAAACTAAGGATCTGGGCCCTTTGTTTTGGCAGGATTTCCATTAAGCATCACAAAGCTCCAGCAGGCAGGACCTGAGGATGCTCCCAAAGGGGACATAGCCCTTGTAGGGCTTGTGGGAGGGGAATTTTCTCCCCTCCCTACCCAACACTGATATTCATCACTAAATTGTGCATATTTTTCTTCTGCCTGCTTTTTTCTTTGAGGTCTTTTTCATCTTTATGATGAAAAAGCTTTTTCATCATTGTGATGTACTCGGGAGCACAAACAAATGCTTTTTTTCCGTTGGCTGATCCCGGGCTACCCAGAGCCTGAAGCGAGTGTTGCTCAACATTACCAGTGCCAGCTGTTGCTTCCAGCTGCACTGTCCCATCCTGAGCTGCCTGTAGGCAGCAGCCTTATCTCAAATTGCCTCAGGGCCTCGCTGCTCTGAACTTCCTCCAGCTCCCAGGGTGGCCACCTCTGCTAAAGTCCACGTGGAGATTTTGCAGAGCAGCTTCATGGGTCTGTGAGTGGGAAACGCACCCCGAGCTGCTGCAGGCTTTGTGCAGTACCGTAACTTGCAGGGGATGAAATGGGCTGGAAAATCTCAGCTAATCATTAGAATTAAGCTTCTGACGTATTGCTGTGTGCAAAGTTGGAGCTGCTGTTCTCCACACGCTGTTTAAAATGCTGCACGAGGGAGTGCTGAGTGTCTGAGCTAAGCTGTGCCCCAGTGCGAGGGGCATCCAGCCGCTCAGGGACCAGACAAATTTCTGGAAGCCCTTTGCTGCAGCTCCCAGTTAAACAAATCCATCTCTCCCTTCGGTCTGTGGATTATGTACTTTGTCCAGCACTACCCCAGTGCATAGATTTAATCTCCTCCTCCATGTCAGCTGGAGAGGAATAACTGCATCAGGATCTGCAGAGCTAATTTGCAGCCTGGTCATTTTTACCAGTGCTGCCTTGTTGGGAGCTCCTGTCCATCCGGAAATGTTCCCCAGCCTCCACCTGCTACTAGCTCCAGCAGTATTTGCAGCTGGGCAGGCAGGCAGGGATGCGGGAGCCAGAACAACTCTGGTCCCCCTGCCAAGAGGTGGCTTGTGCTGGGGCTGGCAGCAGTGCTGCTGTGTACCTGCCCCCGCTGCTGTTTGGAATGTCTGGGGGCTGCTAGGAACCAGCTATGGTCTAACTGAGTGGTGGCTGGTTGATGAGGATGCTGGAGGAGTGAAACACCTTACCTCCTGCAGTCCTGGGTGTCCTCTGCCTTAGCTAGGCTGCTGCCTTGGACCAGAGATGGAGGAAAACTCCAGGAGCTTCTGCTTTTCCCTCTTTGCCCCGGTTTCTTTCTCTTGGGGCCTGCCCAGCCCCAGCTGGCTTTCATGAGGCAGAGTAGGGGTGGAGCTATAAGAGCAGAGAGGATGAACATGCAGTATGTCCTAATGCCCAGAGAAGTTGGAAGTGCCTCCTCAACTGGAGGTGTTCAAGCTCAGGCTGGAAGGGGCTCTGAGTAACCTTGTCTAGTTGTAGATCTCCCCCCTCATGGTAGGGAGTTTGGACTAGGTGACCTTCAAAGGTTGCTTTAAACCTGAAGTATTCTATGAAAAATTCATCTCACAGGGTTGATGCCCTAGCCATGGACACAACAAGCTAGAACAGAACTTGTATAGCTGAAGCAGAGGCTGATTTATGCGGCTTTTCTTGCAAATGGAAATTCTAAGTAAGGACTTAAATATTTTTCAAGTTAATTTAATAAAAATAACCCTGATATGTTACTAGACTCTTAACAGTTGGACAGAGGAGATGCACGGAAGAGAGGAAGTAAGAGACAGAGAAGGAACTGATGATACTGGAGAAGAAACAGTGCTGGCAGTTCAAGCAAACCAGGATCAAAGAGGAGATGGCTTTCAGGTGAGGTAAGCTAAATATTTTGCTGCTTTGTTTTCCCTATTTTTCTTCCTCTCACAGCTTAGATGGAAGTGTTTGCTTCACTTCTCTCATAAGATAAATTAGCCAGAGATATTAAGCAAACTTTATTTTGTATTCCAATAATTCAGATCAGTCTGGTTCCAATTATCTTTCTTTTGTTATGGTTGTCACATGGCTAATACTATGCAGATGTATGCACAGAACAGAAAGCCTTATACTCTGACTCATAAAGATCCTGAACATAAAGCGTAATGTGCAGCCCTTCTCTCATTGTTGGCAGTTAGCTGTGGCCAGAGGAGCTCTGTACAGCCTTTTGACCCTGGATCTGGATGCAGGGAATCAGCCACTGGAATAAGGCAGCCACTGCAGGCAGCACAACGCGCTCAGCGCCTGGAGCCCAGCGCAGCCCTGCTGCACAAGCTTCCTCTTAGACGTGTGGGGAGTCCCCGTGAAGATAGCTGCTTTATTAGGCTTTGACTTCAGGCAGTGTGCTACAGACACCTTTACAATAATATTTGTAAGGCAAGTTTATCAATGTTTATATTCCTAGCCTCTTTTTTTATTATTATTTCTTTTAATTATTATTATTTTGCAATTGAGCAGGCTACTTTCTCTCCCTTGCCGACCAAGACAATATGCACACCTCCTGAGCTCCTTACATTTGTCACTTTATGCAGAGGGTGGGTTTTATCCTCCTGACTCATGATATTATTATTACTCTGGGCGGCTGATTTTGTGGAAGCTGACAAGGGGAAGAAATCTTCCATCAGTGCAATTACTTACATGAGTCTCGTTCCATCATGAATCTTCTCCTGCAAGTTATGGCTGCCCAAGAGCCAGCTATTGCAATTTTTAATTCTGGACGGGTGACATATTTAGTAGTTGACGTGTTATATGTTTGTGTAGCTAACTATAGAATCATTGAATCGTTCTGGTTGGAAGAGACCTTCAAGATCAAGTCCAGCTGTTAACCCAGCACTGCCAGGGCACCACTAAACCATCTGCATCCCTCAGCACCACATCTTCGTGGCTTTGAAACCCCTCCAGGAATGGGGATGCCAACACTGCCCTGGGCAGCCTGTTCCAGGGCTTTATGCTCTTTTTTCTTTTTTTTTTTTTGTGAGGAAATTTTTCCTAGTATCTAATCTAAACTTCCCCTTGTAC
>JANIJG010014207.1:22835-35928 GCA_024611175.1 Megaceryle torquata | reverse complement strand
CAGAGTCCCTGGGAAGCCCCCCCCAGCTTTTTCCTCTCTTTGAGGCGGGGCGTCCCCCCCCCCCCCCCCCCCCCCAACTGAAGTGGAGCCCAGTGGTTTGGAGATAAAGGACCAGCAGAGCTCATTTTTTAAGGAGTCCACACCTGTGCTAATTTTGCCCCATCCCCTGTATTTAAAAGCTTAATGATTAAGAAGATGTTTGGCTTTTTTAACCGTTTTTTAAAATCTATCCTGTGAGAGACAGTGGAGGGTCTGAGCAGCTGTTTATTTTCTAAACCTGTTCTAAATCCAAATAAAAAATCCAAAAGTTGCATGGAAAGTTCAGATATGGGTAAAACCCTCTTATTTAAATTTCACCCTGGACATTTTTAGTCTGATCCCATACATCTCTAGAATATTCCCCTCATCTTCCAGCTTTCTTTTTCTGCAAGTGTTTGTTTATATTCCTTTAAACATTAGAGTTTCACAGTATGAACTCCCACTATTGAATTAGAAATCTATTATGGAGCACACCAGGGCTTAAAAAAGAAATCTGTCAGAATAGAAATCATTTTCAAAGCATGATTTTTGCTCTTCCTGCACTAGCAATGACAGGCCACTTAAAATAAGAATATTCAAGAGTCTTTCCATTTGTATCCCTTATTCTGTTTATTTTTTGAGCTCTGCTCAGTTGTGACAATGAGAAGACATTCTGCACTTTCATTCCTGTTTATACTACGATCGGGTCCCAGTAAAACCACTATGCAGCCATATGCTGCTTTGTTTGCTATCAGCACTACAGGGGAATATTTCCATTTCATTTCTGCTTAAACTTTATTTCTACTGACTGTTTGTTTTGATTAGAAAAAAAAAAAAAAGTGTTTAGTAAAAGCCTTGTCCTTGCAACAGTGGCTCTTTAAGGATGGGAAAAGACATGGGGCTGTCTGAGAAAAGAAAAAAACCCTTTTCTTTTCCTGAAGGTCCAGGTTTGGAGAGGTTTTTTTTATGGGCACTTCTGTGAAAAAGAAACCAATGAAGACGCACATTTTGTGGTTCAGATCTGAGTTGTCAAGTCCCTGCTCAGTCCAGCTCAGAGCTAGGATGGACCCTGGATGACCAGTGCTCCTGTTGAGCCTCTTGAGCTGAGATGGGCAGATTCCCACTTCCCTCACACCAGGAGTTCTCTGCTCGAACCCACCCCTCTTCTGTAGTTAAAGTTTCATCAAACCCAACATATTTTCTTGAAAAGTCTCTTCTAGAACAAGCGCTGGGTCAGCTCTGGTCCCAGTTGAGCCCTGAGCCATCCGTGTGCATCAGCACAAGCTCTGCCATCACCCACCTTTCTCCACCAAGCAGGAGATTCAGCCTTCACTAGGTCATTACATTCCTCCCTCAAGGGAGAATTACTCCCTTTAACAGTTTTCCCACTTCTCTCTTCAGTCTCATTTTAGGTGTTTCCACTTAAACACCATCTGGGGGTAAGATCTTTTTCTTGGAGGAAAAACTCCATTAGCACCTGCCTAAGAGCCATTCACCCACAAGGAAGCAGTCCAGTGGGTCTGGGGGTGGTTATTGGGTTTTTGTTGGTTTCTGTTTTACAGGCAGTGAGGGAAAATTGCATTTTTCCCTACTCTTCTGAATGCTGTGGATGTCCAGGAGCTGCAGGGCCCCAAGCAGGGCCTCAGCACCCAACTGCTTCCTTATATGCCCAGCTTTAGGCCCTTGCAGACAGAAATGGTAGTAATTTTTCACAAATTTCTTTTCATCTGCAAGCCCCTAATTGGCAAAGAAGCAATCGCCTGACCCAGCGACTCGGGAGTGCACTGGTGAGCAGAGCTTTTCCAGTACCAGTAATAGATTGACATGATTTCATTGCAAACATCGGTGTCACTGGGGCATTAACATGAGCTCAGGCTTTCAAATTTGATATTTCAAGTGCACTTAAATAACCTCTTGGAGAGTTTTTGAAGCTAAATTAAGTTATCAAATGTGGTTCCATTTCACACTGACTTTGTTTAAACAGCATTATGTAAAAATTTCCCTCTTGACAGAGATCACTTTAGTTTTTCCTTTGTGGTTTTTGGTTTTTTCGTTGTTTTTGTTGTTGGTGTTTTTTTTTTTAATTAAAAACCCCCTGAAGATTCTTGGCATGAAACATCTGCTGATGACAACAAAATAAACCATTTATCCCAGGAATTTACAGATTTGCAAAATGTGAAATTTCAAAGAGGTATGGAACACTTCATGACAAACGGCAACCTGGAGACTCAGAGCAATTAAGTCACGACTAATAGTGCAGTTTGTATCATCTCACAACTTTCTTGGCTACCAGCATTTGTCAAGCTCACATTCTGCTCCCAGTCTTGTCAAACCACAGTCACCTGCTGCTTCACTTTTCGGTTCTCATGCCTGATGCTATCATGGGTCAGTCACACAGTGGGGTAGGAAATCCTCAGTCTGTTTTTGTTTGTTTGTTTAACATTAAGAGGTGGGAACTGAAACATCCCAGGTATCAGGAGCCCCTTAAACTCAGCACATGCCAGGGAAGTTGTGCAGAGGTTAAGCTCTGCACACTCATTGTAGTAGGAGGTGCCCCATCCTTGGCCCCATTGCAGGGGAGGTTGGCCGGGGCTCTGAGCACCCTGCTCTGGTTGCAGATGGCCCTGCTCCCTGCAGGGGGTTGGGCCAGATGAGCTTGAAAGGTCCTTTCCCACCTGAACCATTTGATATGGATTCTGTGATTCCACCCTAGCCTCCTACTCAAACCAAGGCTCACTTCCAAGGGAGGTCAGTCAGGTCCATCAGTCCAGCCAACCTACTCATTCAGTTGAGTCCTGAGAACCTTCCCAGGCAATGGCACCGACCTTTCTCCAGCTCTGGAAAGAGATTGTCTGATCCAGTTCTGCCACGTGGCACAGCTCATACCAACACCTCCTCTTTATTCCCACATGTCCGCAGACATTGCTCTCTGCTCTGGGAAGGCAGAGCAAGGACACTGGAGCTTCACAGGCCCTTCAGGATTCCCTTGTTCAGGCTCTGTGCCTTGGCAGAGGGAATGACCCACTGCAGCCCTGGAGCTGCCCAGGGCAGCACATTGCTTGTGCCTGGACCAACTCCTTCAGCAGGGACGAGCGGAGAGCTGATGTGTACACACGTGCTCAGGAAGTAGCTTATTTGCTTTAGAATTTGTAAGAGAACTTGAGCCTTATGCCAAACTATGAACCCTGACCTGAGAGAAAAGACATTAAGTTTTGCACTTCTACCCTTCAAGACAAGGTTGGTGAAGATCTGATCGGAGGCTGGATCATGCCCTGGCTGCATCCTGCGCAGACTGCAATCAGATGAAATCTCTTTTGTATCTTTGCTTTCTTTCCTTTGCCCTTTTCCTGCTTTGTTTTTCAAATCTCCTTCAATACCACACCATGACCCTCCCCGTCCTGCTCTGCTCTGTCCCTTCCTACACTGGGATGCACAAGAAAAATCCTGTAGGGCAACATTATCCTCAGAGAAATCTGTGTGGCCCACGGGGCACAACCTGGGCATGTGAGGCTGGCCACAGCGTGTGACAGGAGAGATGCACAGAGATGCTTAGAACAGGAACCACCAGCCTGATTCTGCAGGTTTGTGTTTCCCCAACTACAACAAGGAACCTTCAGTTTCTAGAAGCTGAAATAAGGATCAAGGTCAGCCAGGAGCTCATCAGTTTAAGAGAATCAGATGATTAGGTTTAATGGTCCTTTCATTTTCTCAGGCTATTTCTCTAGGTTGAAGACTTTTTTTCTGCAGGACCTAAGAGTGACAGCAGATCTGCCCCCAAATATAAAGCCAAAGGAAATCCGTTAGAATAAAGAAGCACCACTTTGCGCACCGTGATTTATCGGTGCAGAACATGCTTCAGCCTAATCCAAACCACGGCCAAGTCAAGGCAAACCCAGGGACTTCCACAGGACTTGAATTTGACCCTTCCAGTCTCACACGAGCACGTGCGCACCGTGAAGCGCTGGCACAGGAGCCATAAAGCGCGACGCAGAAAGGCTCAGTAGGACAGTGAGAACTTCACACAAAGCAGGGAAATTGTCGGCATAGAGAAGAGCGAGGTCTAGCAAATGGATTTAGCACAGCACTGTACCAGTAATGGTCTTCCCAAGGCACAGAGAGAGGCAGTAAAGGCTTTCACGGGAGCAGGCTGCTGGTACGCGCTGCCGAAGGGGTCCCTGTCCTGATTCACCCCAATTTATTGCTGTAGAATTGTGAGTTCTTTTTCCGGCCATCTTTCAAATCCAGCGAAAGGAAAGAACTTCCTCAAATGTGTTTATCTAATTGCCAGCAATTTCCATTGCGAGGCAGACAAAATAAATAACCACAGGGAGAGGCAGTTAACAGAATCCAAAGCAGCTCAGAAACAAACATTAACTTTGTGGCACTTTTTGCAGGTTCTCATTTCTTGGGAAGGGGCTGCTTTGGGCAGCACAGCTCAAGCACGGGCTCGTGCCGCTGAAAACACCAAAGGGCAGCAAATAGTGCTCCTACCAAAGCAGGGAAAAGGTTGTAAATTCCGATTGTAACTTACATGGCTGTTGAGCAAACTGCTTTTGTGTGATGTAATCCCTTCATTTTTTTGGAGGTTTTCAATCGCCATTTCAAGCTAAAGAAAGTGTGCATAGGGAAAAAAAAAAGGGAAAAAAAGAAAAGGAAAGGAAATCAGATAGTTAGCAACAGCCAGGATTATTATTTCTTTATTAATATTTGAATGATTAATGATTTATATCAACAAGCTTGTGAAAAAAAAAAAAAGAGGCAAACAGATGAGGCACAGTCCTGACGGGATGAAGCTGCAGAGGCGTCACCGCACGGCATGCACACTGACAACACAGCAAGAACCCCTGCGAGGCGAAAGAGCGAGACCTGGGGGCTTTTGATCTGCCCCTATATGCATTGTACGCTTAGAGAAGCAGTTTTTCCTTCTCCTCTCCCCTTCATGCCTGGGTCAAAACACCACCAGACAGACAGGCAAAGGAGATTTGCTCCAAAGAAAGTGCATTTGACCCAGAACTTTCAAGGAAACTTGGAAATAATGACTTTGGTTGTTCTTAACATCGGGACAAAGAACTAATGGCAGCAAAATAAAATGGGGGCAGAAGGAGGGCTGACACACAGGCTGCCTACTCCAGAAGAGGAGAACTGCAGAGGGACTCTGGAGGAAGAAGACAGGTTTGAATTAAGTGACCTTCTTCCCACGAAGACAGGCTGCCACATCTTGGTGCTACCTGTGCCCACTTCCATCGGTCTCAGAGCTTCTGCGTGGAGAGGCATTCTGGCCACTGAAGGACCCCTTTGCTTCTCTCTGTCCAGCTTCTGTTCTATGCTCAGCCCAGCTATGGCCACTGCCTTGTGCCTAGACCCTCTCTGGGACCATTCATGTCTTCTCCTTTCTGCTATTGGGGCTCCCTTGGCAATCTCTGGCAAACTACTTAGCAGATGGCTGCTGGTCCCAGAGCTCTGGTGCTCCTCAGCACAAGCTTTCTGCAAGTGAGGAATGAAAAAAGAAACTCAAACCAAAAATCCTCCCACATTAAGGGATCAGCTGGAGCAGAATCTGCCATTTCTCTCTAGCAGATGTTCTCAAACCCCTGTTATGTGCGGCCTGTTAGCACAGGCAGGACAAGGCAGCACACATCAGCCAGTAAAACCTGCAGTCAGCTGCTCTCTTGAGCATCTGTCCTCCTTGAACCTGCAGGGTCCTGCATTCCTCTCTAGGCACATGCAAAATGATCTGGAACGACCTCCTTCACACCCCAGCTAGCTCCCTGTACGCCAGTCTGCACTGGACTCAGGGCCTGGTGAAGACAAAGGTCGAGATAAACCCAGCCATTTACAAAATCAAGCTCTGTCAGAAAAATAGGAGAACAGAACAAATCAGATTTAACTTCTGAAGTAACATTCTCAACCAAAGACACAGTCTGTGTCATATCCATCTCTGAATGTGATGCTTCATCCAAACACCTCCAGCACACGTCCCTTGGTTTCCAAAACTGCCAGCACTGTGGAACTTCTCAAGAGGTTATCACCAAATTCAAAAAAGGGTCAGTCTAAGACTACGTGTCAGTGTTTTGTGAACACTGTCTAGCACATCATGATGTACCATGAGGAACCAAAGGCTGATTGCTGATGCAGCCTTCAGGAAATGAGTCAGTGCTGGAGGGAGACACCATTTCCTTCCTTTGTTCAAGCAGCAGCGTGGTGCCCGTTGGGCAACACCTCTTAGGCAAGCACAGAAACCCTGCCTGTCCTTCTGGACTTTGGTCAGTGTCCCATGCAAATGGACAACTCCTGTCTGCAGAAAAAAATGTTACAGGGGAAAGCCTAAAAGCTCTTAAACAGCCCTGCATGAAGGTGAGGAGCTCTGAGGACCCACTTGTGGGAGGTCTCAGGAAGGTCCTAATTTGAATGAAGATGCTCTGTGGGCATAGACATTGCATGGGGCTGATTCAGGGGCTGTTTCAGCCCATTCGATGGAGCAGAGCACGGTCACTCCAGTAGGTAAGGCAGACGGGTTTCTTTAAATATTTGAGGATTCAATTTTAGTGTACATCCATCTTTACCAAACATCCCTCAACTTCCTGAGGCAGCTCCTACACCACTGCTCATCCTGAAGTGCTACCTTGTTCCCAGTGTCCTCTGAAGATAGTCTCCTTGCTTTTGAGGTCTCTGCCTCAAGCATTCACACCCTCCAAGCCTGCTCGCCTCCCCAGTCCTTGCAGCTGCCTCTCAGGTTGCCAAGCCCTCACATCGCTGCCCACTCTGACATCCATCCCCTTTGCACTACAGCCCCAAGGCCCCATGCAAACACTACAGCCTCCTGAGCTACATCTGCACGAGCTGTACTTTTCTTTCAGCAAAATTCTTAATCCTGCCCCAAATGCATTTTACCAGGACTGCAGCCTCTCCAGCCTCTTTAACACCAGCCCTTCCTATTCTCTGTATAAGCCACACATTGCAACAAAAAATAATGCACCTACCCATTGATTTATAGAATCATTCTGGATGGAAGAGACCTTCAGAATCATCCAGTCCAACTGTTATCCCAGCACTGCCAGGGCACCACTGACCCCTGGTCCTCAGCACCACAGCTCCATTGGGGGCTTGGAAACCCCTCCAGGGATCACAGGGACTCCACCCCTGCCCTGGGCAGCCTGGGACAGCCCTGGACAACCCTCAAGGGGAAGAAATTGTTCCTCATGTCCAACCTCAACCTCCCCTGGGGCAACTTGAGGCCGGTTCCTCTTTGTCCTGTTGCTTGTTCCTTGGAAGCAGAGCCCAACCCCCCTGGCTCCAAGCTCCTGTCAGGAAGCTGTCAGGAGCAACTTTAACTTGATTTAGTCATTGCTCTCCTTTCACTGTCTGCCCACCCATTAACGTGTGAAATTCAAAGCAGTTATCACAGCTCTGCTCTATCTCCCTCCACAGACTCTGGTTTATGCTGAAGAACTGAAAGCCACACTGACACATCCTGACACTCTCCCCCATGCACTACACACACTTCTGAGCCCCTCCACAAGACCCACAAACATTTTTTGTTAAAATACCTTCATAAAGTTTGTTCCTACATGCCACGGAGTGAATTTAGTTCAGGTGCCTTTTCAGAAAAGTCACTTCCTAAACTACTTCTTTTCTAAGCAGCTTTATCTCATGTGGACAGCTACAAACTAAATCTGTTCATGGGACGTTTCTGTTGCCACATATTCCACTCATGATTTTTACATTGTGCCAACACCACGGAAATTGGAAAAAAAAAATTCAAATAAAACAAAACCACACCAAAACATAAAACCCCAAACTCGAGAGTATTGTTGTGCCTCTTTGCCAGGTGCAGTCCCACGTAGGTGACAAGATCAGCAGCTGCTTCCTTCAAAATCACAAGCTTGAGCAAAAACCAGAAGCTGATTCAGCACTAGTTTTTAACTATGAATGGTTAAAATACACACAGTTCTCACACAAGAAATGGACCCCAGCTCATCCAAGTGCATCTCTCATTTCCTCTGCCACCCAAAGCTAAGGACTTTTCCTCAGTTTCTACCTAAGGCAGGGACACATACACTCCAGGATCAAAGGCAACCTTTCAAGGCACAGAGACTCAAACCCCATGAACTCTATATTCTAAAACTGTGGGGAAAGTACAAGCCCACAGGCCAGGTTTTCAAGAGTACTCGTAGGAAACGGCTCCTGTTTTTCCCTCCCTGGGTGCTGCCATTCACGTTTTCAAGCCTAGCCACACACACCGAATTACACCCAGATTTGTAATCACAAACACCAGTAAGTCGGTCTGGAAAGGGAGGTGAGCAGTGTCCCAGAAAGTGAGCTCCAGCCCACTCCTGGCAGCAGCTGCTCTAAAGGGCTGGTGGATTCTCCGATAAAAGCTCTGGTAGCTTCTGGCTGCAGAAAGGCTGGTTTGGGTTAATAATTGTACCCCCCCGAGTCCCCCCCAGAGCTGTCCATTGTGCTTCTAGCAACCTGGCACCTCGACTGACAGCTGGAGGGACATGATTTAAGAAAAAATAGAGCTTTAAAACATTTCTGTTTGATCAGTATTATCCCTAAAATACATTTTTTCTATCATATGGCATGGACAGAATACACAGTGGTGTAGGAGGTATATACAAAGACTTCTCAGTTGCTGTGCATTTGGCATGATCTACTTGACATACCTTACGTGCTAATTACCCACTGTTAATAGTGGATTTTTCAGATGTCTTCATAATTCAAAATATATTTCTATATTTCTTTATTTTGGGTAAGCCAAGCCCGTTATAGGTATTATAAAATGTAAATACAGACGATTGTTTTGAATTAGGAAGCCAAAACATCTTGCTCTGGGCGGGGCGGGGGGGGGGGAAGCCACAACAAAACTCCGGAGAATGTTCTGTTATCTCCGTGCTGCATAATTTCTGAGATCCACTCAGAAAGTCGGACAAGCCTCTGCCCACCAGCAAGAGAGACACTCCAGATTCCCTATGAAAATGAGCAGTGGTACACCAGTGTCTATTCCGTCCCCTTGCATTTGCATGGCACATTATACAGATTTATACACAGCAATAACGACAGGAAGTTTTATTTTCTGAAGGATTTTCAGTTCCCTTGGAATAATTCCTGGCCCCCGAGCTGCAACATCTGCAGGGCTACATACCGTTGCTGGAGAGGAGCGTGAAGTATGTGACAGAGAATGTCTAGTGTTTTCCATCCCCCCATGAATGAGATAGGCTCCCGAGCCGGAGAGGATCTGACTTCCCCCAATGTCCATGGTGATGCCCACCATGTTGTGAGAGGGAATGGCTGTAGGAGAGGATGCCGCTGTAGTCACCTGAGCTCCACCTCCCTGCGGTTCGAAATAGGATGCGGCGCTGCTGGGGGCGTAAATCTGAGCTTCGGTGTTGTAGGAGTAGGTTGTTCGTCTGTCAAAGGAACAACAGGGTCAGGATGTGGCAAGGAGCTTGCAGATCTACTCTCATAGACAATAGTACTCAAATCTGGACCACCTTTCAAAAAACCCTGCCATTGTCAGTGGGTTTTGCTGCATTGAAATCGAACCTGGTGCTGTAAAAGTCAGTCCTGACAATGGTAATCCATTCCGTGGCAGGCCTGGAGCAAAGGGCCACGGAGAGAGCCCAGAGTCTGGGAGCTGCTCTGCAGCCACTGTGCAGAAGGCCGGGAGCATCCCGAGGGTGTCAGGCCCAAGGAGGGGCACAGCCAGGCAGAAGAGGAGGAAAAGGAGGAAGAGAAGGAGGAAGAGCAGGAAACCCTACAAAGCCCCTGGCTTCAGTTAGTCAGCTGCTCTGTCACCCAGCACCGCCCCCCCCCGGCCCTGCCCCAGCCAGAAGGGGAATCAGAAGAAGGAGACACCTGGGTTGGAATGGAAATGGATTTAGTAGATGAATAACAACCCCCAGATGTTAACACTAATACTATTATAAAGTTCACAGAATTATACTCAGCCCATGTCGTGGTTGGGAGCTGCGCACTCCCAGCAGTGACCGCAAGATGCCAAACATTGCGAGCACCACAGCGACAGCAGAAGCAGAAGAGGAGGCCCTGGAAGCAGGACGATGGGAGACACCCTCCAGGGATGGTGGCCATTGAGGAGAAGAGGCCGTCCTCAGCAATCTCTCCGATTTATAGTGAGCATGACGTTTATGGTATGGAATACCACCGTTGGCCAGAGCGGGTCAGCTGCCCTGGCTTTCGCTCCTCCTCGCTTTAGCACCTGGCTAACTCAAAACTTGACCTTGATCACTATGGAGACCTGCATACCATGACTGGCCAGGAACGAAAACAAAGTGTCTTATCAGCTTTGTTCTCACTGAATCGGGTGCTGCAGTCTTCTCAAAAATGCAGCTTTCCTGAATAGAAAACTGATTCTGTGATTCTCTCCCAGTGAAACCAGGACAATCCCTTTCTTCCTCCAGCAGTTACATTCTGGTTCCTAAAGCCACCCGTGGAACAGTTACTGGAGGTGACTTCTTGAGGCTAAAGTTATATCCACACCTCAAGATGAGGTACAGCATTAAGGAATTTCCAGGATGGAATGTGGCTGATATGTGAGGAATCTGTTCTGTGGTAGTTCCCTAAGCAACGTAACCTGTAACCTCAGATGTGAGCAGCAGCGGGGGAGCTTGGTTCACTGACTCCAAGAGAAACAGCACGGAGGGTGGAGCAGAGTGAAGACACTGCAGCCAGGCTCTGGGGTATCACGGCAGGGATGGGAACTTGATGGTCCTGTGCAACTGATAAGATGCATAATTGCTACCCTGAGCCATCAGCTTCTCACCTTTCTGTCGAAATCATGTCCTCTGGTGAACTTTGCTTATTATAATCTCACTATAATAGCATATAATATGTTATATTCTTGATACTTACACGTGCTTTGCAGACAGTGTGTTTATCACCGGCAATCTAGAAGAATCTGCATTTCTGTTGGCTCGGTAAACTGCACTATTTGTGAATCTGGCCGTGAGAGTTCATGTCGGATGCGACCAAACTGCTTGAGTACAGCCGTGCTAGTCCACTGAACACAACTGGACTGAATCTGCATTGCGCTGTTTGTGCACCCGTGACCAGGACATTGAATGTGACCGGACTAGAGCTGAACCAGGCATTGCTCAGACTCTAAGCCCAGCTGCCCCCAGCCCCTCTGATGTCTGAGGACAAGCTGGGAAGGCACGGGGGGCATTTTGTGTCAAATTTCTTTACCTTTAATGTGACACCCCCTTCTTCCTCTAGCTCTGGTTCCTAAAGCTGCCCCACCTCACCACACAACGGGCTGGGCAGATTGCCCATGAGGCAGGATATCACCTCCTCCACGGCAGAGTCTGGCTGAAACTACCCCCATGCCCACAACGTAGCATGTGAAATAGTTCTTCTTCCTCTTCCTCCCATTAAGAGTGGGCAGCACCAGCAGCCACGGCAGGGTGGAAGGGGCCTGGCAGGCCCAAAGGGCTGACCCCAGCGGGGAGGGGAGCAAGGCTCTGCTACAGCCAGCAAAAGGCTCTTACATGGTTCCATTGGTATAAACAGCTTCTCCTCCTTCCACATACTGGACCTGGGATGGATAGACGTGCTGCACGGCCTGCACCTGAAACAGGCATCACACACTCGAGTTAGGGATATGATACTGATGAGGAAGAGTGGGAGGAGCTACATATTACCTCCTTAAACAACTTTCAACCTTACCTTGACATTTAGGCTTTCTTTTTAAAAGAAAAAGGAAACCAAACCAGACCCCCCCCCCCATGTTTAGGAATCCCAAAGGGCGTATTTATTTTAAAAGGTCAAATGAAAATAAATAAATAAGTAGTTGCTCCATGAGCAGTGGAAACAATGGAGCTGGGTTTCCTCTGCACACGTCTCAGGACTGGTTCTCCGCTGACTAATAAGGGTGAGATCAAGCTGCAGCGTTTCCTTCAGAGGAGGTTGGCACTGTCCATCTGCACCCCAGCCCCTTCTTTCACTGGTCTGGGAGGGATGCAGTTGCTCTCTGTCAAGGTTTATTTTTTTCCCTGAAACTGAGCAACTAAATAAAGAATTGCTAGAGGAAAAAGTCAAGACTCAGATTCACTGTCCTCATGAAGCAGCACCACATCTGCCTGGTTTCTTAGGAAACAAGGACTGCAAAAGGCAAAGTTCAGATAAATAAACCCACTTTCGTGGCTCTCTGTCACCCCACCTTGCTGTGAAGCCACACGCAGTCAGTAGTTATTTTGTGCAATTACAAAAATCCCTAACACTTTGTCTCTAAAACAGTCTTTACTGAGGAGGATTGCTTTTAAATGGCAACAAAAAGCATCCATCAAATCTTCAAGTGTATGAAAGACAACTGCTAGGGTAAAGGTCCTTTCTAAACTTTCAAGCCACCAGCCTAAGAAAGGAAGAGAGCGATGGAGGAAGCTGCTCTCACAGGGATCTGCAGTGCTCTAGCTGCACACAACTCTCTCACTAAGAGGGTGGGGTTTTAATAAGCAGGTATCTCTGACAGTCTCAAATGTTGTGTGGGACGTGGGGTCCTGTCGACACGGGGGTCCCTGCGTGGTGTCTCACCCCAGAGATATTACCTGTTGTGGAACCTGCTGAACTCTGGGAACAGAGATTTGCTGCATCTGCGCTCCTTTGGGAGCGGAGCCTACTGCCTGGACCAAAACCCTCTGAAAGAAGAAGAGAGAGTAACACAGGCTTACTTTCAGTCTGTACCACAGCAGAGTTAGGTATTCCCTTTCAAGACTCATGGAGAGCTTGCCTCCTACTCCAGTGGCAGCACTACCCCTTACTTAGTGTCCCCATGGTCCCCGTCCTTCCAGTGTGATCTGCACTGGACACCAGCCTAAGCTCAGTATCCTCAACTTGGGAAAAGCTGGATCTGTGTTTTGTGACACAGATCACCATTAAATCTCCACACAAGAAAATAACAGCTAATAGTAGATTGATGGGAGGAGCTCAACAGGAGGTTCAGCTGCAGCTAAACAAGAACTATTCACAGAATCCCACCATGATGGGGGTTGGAAGGGACCTCTGGAGATGCTCTGGTGCCACCCCCCTGCTCCATCCAGCAGGGTCACCCAGAGCAGGG
>JANIJG010014207.1:10434-22735 GCA_024611175.1 Megaceryle torquata | reverse complement strand
CTCCCCTCTCAGGCTGCTCTTCTGCAGCTGCACAGCCCCAGGGCTCTCAGCCTGTGCTGGGCACAGAGATGCTCCAGTCCTCATGCATTCACATTATCCTCCTGTGGCGGGAAAGTGTCTTCTCTTAGAGCTGCTGTATGAAACCACACTCTGCCTCCTGCAACAAGAAATTGCCACAGCCCTTATAGTTTCTACCAGCAGAAAAGCTCTGATGGTTCTGCATCTCCTTTCAGTGCCACCAAGGACACAGAATTCACTTTGTGTTGCCTTGTGGTGGACACTCTCTGTCCTCTACCTCTTCACCATAACTTCCATCATCCCCCCGCTCTTTGTGCTACATTCAGCGTTCGGTTTGAGGTTGGACACACGTCTCGCAGAGCGCTCAGCACCTTGCAGATCCCGCAAAACAAGCGTGGGGATGTAGTCGCTGGAAAGAAAGGATTCAATGGGGCCCAAGGGAACAGAGCTGAATATCAATACAGCCTTTTAACCAGTGAGGACCTTCCCAAGAAGACAGTCATCCTTTGTGGCTTCAGGCTTAAAAATACTCAGTAGATTGTGCCAATGGAACAAAAAGCTGCAAAACAATCCCACATGAAGCCTAGAGGAGACCTGGACAGTTACCGGCTAAGTTACACAGAGAGAGCCATGATGTTCAGCCCTCTGACACCCTCCCAACATGCTCTTTGCAACCAGCCAGGAATTCTACTCTGGCAGAGTTACAGGAACATGGTAATTGCCCAGCTTTCTACACAGCCTGGTGTAGATATCACCAGTCTCCAGGCTGACCTTCAGCAAGCCTGGATATATTGGAGACCCTGCAGCTGAGCTAGCGGTACGGACACGTACGCTTCTGCCAGCCATCGCGTCATCCATTTTCTCTCCCAGAGAGGCTGTAACCAGTGCATGATGGGAACCTTCTGAGCCTTTTTTCCAGTCAAGCCTTGGCAATGCCACCGACACCAAAGTCTCAGCAAGATCCTTTCCTTTCTCCTACTTTTCACCCATTGTCTGTCGTTGCTTTTACCCAACAACACATTTCCGCCCGCGGCACAGCTGCCCAGCTCAGCTACGCGGGTGATTTGTCACCGCCCGTCCTGTTGCTCCTATTACCTTCCAGCCAAAAAATTAACCATCCCCAACCTGTAAGATGAGGCCATCCTGTTCACAAAGCCTTCGCTCACACTGAAAGGTAGACCAGTGATCCATGACACCAAAGGCTTCAGCCTCACACCAGTTTTGCTGCCAGTAGTTCATTCCTGGTATTTTCTTTGTCCTGCTGGTAAGAAGGGAAGGCTCTGGATGCTCCTCCTCTTCAATCTTCCACGATCCCCTGGGTCTTCCTTAATCCACGGAGTTCCACTCGATGCTCCGTGTCACAATGCCAGCACCAGCAAAGGCTGGATGGGTAATTTCATAATCCAAAGCCGATGGGTTTTCTAAACTTCTTTAACATGTTGTCACAGACAAATTCAGATGAATTACTGACAGTCCCTGAGATACTTGACACTACTGATTAGCAGTATCCACATCCCTACAATACCAGCGAAACGTCACCCGGAGAAATGGAAGACGGGAGGGCTGAGAGATGAGGGCGAGCTGGCCAGTCACACACCGAATCACAGTGCGAATGTCCACGCCTCCTGGTGAATCGAATGCCCCTCCAAATTCATGATTTTTAATTGTTCCTTTTTGTCAGCATCCAATGGCAGCTACTTCTGCTCCCTTGGGAGTTGGAGAAGGGTGTAGCTAAGTTATACCCACCCATCCTCTTATCCCTCCAGCTTCCTGCAACAGAAACTTCTTTTGATAGTTCCCCAAAAAGCATAAAAAGGAACCAGTTTTACTTAACCCTTCCCATTTTGCACTAGGCAGTTTTTGTTCATCAGTTGAAGCTGTCACTTCTACCAGGAGACAGAAGTGCATCATATTCATGGATATGAATCATGACACATCCCCCCTCCCCCCCCAATTTACAATGTCAGGATCCACCTACCAAAGGCAGAGACCATCCCATGGCTCCTCCACCCTCTCCCTGCATTAGCTATCCCCCCAGCTCTTCCCTCTTGAGCTTGGTACCTTATTTGCAGAGATGCCTTTAAGGACAGTTTCATTTTCTCCTGCTTTTATTGACAGATCAAATAGTGATGACAGGGTATTATACTGAAGCAAACACCACCCTGGCATGAAGTGGCTTCCTTGGAGAGCTAAGTTAAAATATAAACCCCATGTTTTAAAGCTTTCATATTCGTAGGGCTCACACGTGAACTATCCATGGCCTTTATTCAGCACAAAGTCCAGAACAGGTTCTCCCCACTACCTCAACAAGCTGATTAACAATCCCCCTATAAACCCCCTGGATTAAAATACATCTGCCAGTAAAACCTGTCTCTTCTCCACGAAACGTCACTCCCAGCGGTGCGTACGTTACCTGCTGTGACGCTGGCACTGGCTGCACCACCGGAGCTTGGGCAGATGTGGAAGTGTGAAGGGCCACGGAAGCTGCTGAGTCTGATCCACCCTCTGAACTCTGCATGCTCACTGCTGGGGAGAGCAGAGGGGAGGTCAGCGGGGAAAGCAGAGCTACGCGCCACGGCAAACGCCCCAGGAACCCGCCTCTGACAGGAACAAAATCCCAGTGGAAGATCCAGGGGAAGTGCTAGGAAGGAAGGTAGCTACCTTCCTACACAGAGGACTCATTTTAGTCTTGGAGCTAATTTTAATACAGTATTATATTAAGAAAAAATAAAGTTGCACAATTGTTCCACAGAAAGGAGAGGGAAGGAACAGAAAATGCTCTTCTAAATATAACTGGAAAGTAGCATTGGAAAATCATTGTGTCACAGTGAGGGTAACTTCAGATCTGGAAGAGTAAGAGAATATTTTTAAAATAATATTTTCTCCCCCTCTGCTTTATCATGTTTAACTACTGAAAAAACCCCACTCTAATGTTTGAATCAAACTGAAGTACATGCCTGGAGCTTAGCTGCTGCTTGCATTTGGAAAGTGGGGCGGTCAGTTTGGGTTTATCATCGCGACCGATAATCTGAGTAGCAGAGAAATGGTGATTCACCATCAGTTTAAACACCCCGCAAAGAAACACTTCCACCCTCCCATCCCTGCCCTTGCTGCAGAATCCCACCAGCCTCACCAGGGTCCCCAGACACAGCCACGCCATCGCTCCTCTGCTGCAAACCTATGGAGGTGATGCCCTCGGCATCTGCAGGTCACCCGGGTGTCCCTGTCCCATCACTCACCCACCTTTGCTCAGCCACCTCGGGAAGCATCCCAAGGGCCAGACGGGAACATCCTGGGGATGGAGAAAGAGCAGAAGAGCAGGACTGTCCACCCCCTGGCTCTCCTCGCTCCCTTACGGCAGCGCCCTGGCACCCCTGGCTGTCCCCCGTGGGACATGGGGCACATTAAAGCCCAGCTGCCCTCGGTCACCCATGGTCCTTGCTGCGATGGTGCTTCCCGAGAGCAGACAATGTCATTTGGGGGTTTTTGATGTAATATGGAGGAGGGGTGGGGGAGTCCTTCTTTTTCACCAGTTTCTTGTGAAAGTTCCTGTTTAAAATAATATTTTAGGAGGCTTTCTGCGGTCACTTCAAAACCAAAAGATTCAGAAACACTCACATTTCAAGCAGTGTCATTTCTCCTTTCTCAGCCTTGCTGCTGAGTGTAACAGCCTCCAAATAACACCATGAAATTTTGTCTGCTTTAGTTCCCTTCTCCATCCACTACTTAATAATCCAATACTTTCCCCTCAACTTTGTGTCAGTGAAGAGGCAGAAGAAAAACACAGAAACAGAGGGATGCTGGAACCTGCTCTTTGGATAGCTCTTTGTGGTAAAAAGAAATGCAAGGGGGAGGTGAAGTTTATCCTCATTCAGCCACTGAAAAACACCCAAAATATAAGATTTTTTTTTTCCCAGTTAGTGCTGACCTGCTATTTCCATAACAGCAAACAACAATTCCTCTCCCAACGTCCCCTAAACCCCACAACTCACAAGTAATTTTCTCTATCACCTCATCTTTCTTGCATCCAGGAGAAAGGGTGGCCACCAAACCCACGTAGACCCTGCCACAAATACAGCCACCAGATTCATTTAACAAGCCAGAAACGAGGCAAAGAAACGTAGTCACTATTTGTCACCCTTCGTAGCCCTCAAGTCTGCCCAGAGCAGATGTGCCCGGCCCGCAGCTCTGCTCTATAAAGGCAGCACCTGCTTCTCCCCACCACTGCCTCCGCGTGGGCTTTGGGCAAAAGCTCTTCCCGAGACGATACCGGCTGCGATAGCACCACGGGAGCGTGAAAATAACAATTCCCGCAGTAAACGGATGAAATCACCTCCCGTCTGTTCCAGCCCTGAGTTATCTGCAACTAAGCACTTGGCCAGAACTCTTGGCAGAGAAGGGAGGTTTATGAAGCTCATGTGAAGATGCTCAGGCAGAAAAGAGGGGTCACTTTCAGCACAGGTATTCTCCTATCTTTTGCCAAAGTGTTTTGCTGTGCTCAGGGCTCTGGTTTACAGCTTTCTAGGGTTTTGCAGGTGGACAAATATAGGCTGGTGAGGTTACAGAAGAAAGGTGGGTAAGTTGCCAAATATATTTTAACAATCTATTTGAGAATGGTTCTGGCAGGGTCATACCTCAGCACTCCAGGTCTACCAGGTCTCTTTTCAAGGCAAAGGACACTCAGAACTGAGACACTGTCTTGAAATCACCACCTACTCATTTCCACTGATAAATTTCATCTTCTGGTTCCTCTCAGTGACCTAAAGGGACCAGAGAGAGGCAGGCAGGGTGGAAATGAATTGTCTGCTGCCAAAATAAATCCTCACCATTATTTTCAGATCTGTTACAAAACGCAGACTCCGTTGACGATGATAACCAAGGCAGACACAATGACTCCAATGAAATCCGCAACTGGTACTTCCAGACAAGGTAGACAGAGACAGAAGTGCTGGACGACCAAGGAACATGTACAAGACCTCTTATTATTTTGTTTATCAAGGAAACATCCTGGATAAAGAATAATTCATTTCCCATTAAGGCCTTCCTGCGCTTCCTGAGGATTGGAGAGACAGATACGTGGGTGCCATCTGCTAACATTAATTTGTGCTGATGAAAAGCTGGCAACATAAACAGAATTCCTACGCTCCAAGAAACCATTGCAAGGTGCTACAAGCACTGCCGATGGTCTGGGGGGACAGCTACCAAGGGAGCCAGCACCTGAGCCAGGGCTCCAGAGGTATTGGCTTTCCAGGAGCAGAGGAAACGTGGCATCCAAAGCCTTGCTCTGGCCTCTTCTTGGGAGCTGTGCGTGTCGAGTAAGGAGCACTCTTGTAGCTCCCTAACGAACACCGGCTGCTGGAGCTCGGCCCTCTGCTTGTGCAGCTCTTTGGCAGTTCTGCCACATCCCTAAAGTGAATGCCCATGAAAGGACTCCCTGCTCTCCTTCAATCTCATTTTTCACCTCCAACAAGGGAGGAAGTTTTACAGTGTTCCTGATCATCCTCTCCTCACAGAGACTTGGGGGCTCAGTGGTGAGGCCCCCTGTTTCCCAAGGGTTTGCTGCCTTCCTCTTGGACCTGGGCCAAGCAGGAGAGGCTCATCCCGGCCACGCTTGCTTCCTACTCCTGGCTGGGGGACAGCACTGCAGCTCTCTCGCTGCAGAAGTGACCGACAGAAGCTATTAGACGGTGTCTCGTGGCTTCTGACAGCCAGTGAAAGCCTTGACAGCTTGGCAGCCCCCCCGGTCCCGGGGAGATTGCACAAACTGAGAAGATAATTAGTAGTCAACAAAGCTGCTGGTGGGTCAGAGAGACGATCAGCATCCACAGATCAGAGGCTCTTCAGCCGGCTAAGAAGAGCAAAATGACAGGTCCATTACTATGGCAGGAGAACAGGCAGATGGGACCTGACCATGCACAAGGAATCGGATCACTCTGAGAAGGGCCTTACTCAAAGCACTGGCGTTTCAGGTAGAGACAAGTTTCAAACCCTGGTTGCTCAATGTGGCCAGTGATGTCACACGCAGCATCGTGTCTGTGGAAGGCATTGCAGAAATCTGGATTCCAGGTTGCATCATCGCTGCATGAATCAGGCAGATAACGAGGCTGCTGCCTCTGGAAACCTTCTGTTTACACACAGCTATCTCGGTATCCAAGCAAACAGCGGTGACAGGAAAGGAAATACAGAAAAAACTAATAACTTCTGGGTGCTATTTCTGGTTCTGCCACCAGCTTGTGACCTTGAACAGGATGCTTCCCTTTCCCTGCGCTTCAATTTTCCCACTCCTAAAAAAGCCACAATACTCCTCTAGGCAAGGTGTTTTTGCCTGGTCTCAGAGGGCTGTCAAAGTCTTAATGCATGTGAGAAAGACAAGTAGTAATATCACAAGCCTTGAGGGTTGATAAAAAACTCCAGTTGTCACCATTTCACTCACGAGCCACGTCGCCTCCACGTAAATAGCCTTGCTTTTGTTAATCTCTCCTGCCTAAACCCGCTCCAAAATGCTGGGGAAGCAGAGATAAGAGAAGCGCTTCAAAATATCTTCCATATTCAAATTTGCAGCGAGAGGGGGAGAAAAGGAGGGGGCAGCAGGAGAATAAATATCACCCGGCGAGTCACCTCTGAGTGCCGAGAGGGGAAAGCAGCAGCATCCTCTGCAGTGTCCCCTAAACTCCCCAAAAAAAGAGCTTGGGAAAGGGGGGGGGGGGGTGATGCTGGAGCCCCCAGTAGGGAGAAGGGTGCCCCTGGGTGCTCGGTCTGTGCTTCAGCCCATGAGCTCTGCCAGACGGGAGACGAGGAGCCGCAAGTATTTTTCCAGAGAATGTTTTAATATAAACAATCAGCTCCTGAAGACTCAAACAAAAACCGTTTTGGAGTGAAATGCCGAGCCCTCAAACATCTAATAACTGCCACTGATCTGAGCCAGAGCAGGGAGCCTGCCCCAGGGAAATATTTGGTTTATTTTTCTTCGGTGCTCTGGTCCTCACCCCGCAGGACACTGCGAGCACAGGGCTGAGCACCCGCAACCGCCCCAGGCAGATCTGAGACTCCAAATGAAAGAGGATTTATAAGTCCCTGCCTTCCTCAGGCCCAGGGTTGCTTGGGTTGCAATTGCAGGTCAACCAACTTGAAGAAAATGTCACTATTTTTAGTGAATATAACTCTCCTCTCCCTTTATTTTTATGTTTTAAGAGCAGTCTTACATAAATCAGGGGTGGGACTGGCACAGCCTTGGCTCTCGTGGGGTATTTAGGTCTTGTATTTACATATCAATTTTTTAAGGTGAAGTATTAGGTGACACGGTGAGATATTAGCTGCTCCACGCCAGCAGCCAGGGAATGCTTTCTGAAATCCAGAACAATCACGCAGTGACAGCAGTGTTGCTTTCAAAACACCAAACTGTTACCGTTTCGGTGAATCGCTTATTTGAAGCAAATGATGAACTATTTTACTTCATTTGTATTTCAAAGCTTAATTGGTCATCCTTTGATCCTATTTAATCTCTTTATATTCCTTTATTGCATCTTTTATTTTATTTTTTTTTGCTTGGCAGAACTTTGAAATGGAATAGAATACTGGGACATAGGGAAAGGAAAACGTCTTTGAGGTGATTTTGGTTGTTGTTTTTAAGAACAGTCAATTATTTTACATTTGGGACAAAGTTTCTCACAGCTACTTACATTTAAGCTCCCCAGTAAACCTTGGTGGGCGTTACTGTCTCCACTGGGTAATTCATTCCTTCCATTTGTCATTTGGAAATGGGCTCAACAACTTCTTCTCAAAGAGGATCTAAATGTGGGGTGTAAAAATCCACAGACGGTCACAGGTCCGTATACGAGTTCATGACACAGCTATGGATTTGTTGGAGAATTCTCCCACTATCTGGTATTTTACTGAAAATAATGGGAAGGTTGTAGTTTGTTTTTTTTTTTTTAATGATTTATTTCTCATCCAGAACATTGACCTGCTGGGATCAAAACTTGAACCCAAAGGTTTGTGGGTTTTTTTTTGTTCAGCTTTGTGCATTTTTTGCATATTTTGAAAGGAAGGCTTACATATGAAAATAGTTATATGGCTTCTGGAACTTTTATTCAGGTTTAGTTGGCTTGGAGCTTAGATAAATAAGAAAACCAGAACAGCAATAACTAAACTCAGAAGAAATAAACCCCCTATTTAACCATCACATTCTATATGGGCTCTAAGTGGTATTTTCTCCCCTGACTAGAGGAGAAGGAGCTCTGGTTTTACATGTAATAGATTTACTACTGAGAATCCTCAACGCTCTCAAAAGTGACTGAAAATAACAAAAGGAATGCAGGGAATGACAGATTTGGATATTCTTTCCCAGCAGATGCTGGGATACGATTCATCAGCTTTATCCACCATGCTCTATACCACATTTATTTTACTACAGAAAACCCTTCTTATTTCCATTTCATTCAACATTTTTGTCTTAGTGTCTATTTAATAATTTGCCCTCAAAAGGCATTAGTGGTGTTTTAACCAGAGCAGAGAAAGGAAGGGTTTCATTCTTTGGAAGAAGACACTTTTTTATCTGATGTGAATGAACATGCAATCGAGTGAATTATCCCCACCCTAGAGCAGAACTAAGGCAAATACTTGTAGCAAACCCAGTTTGTCTCCTGCCTCCACACGCACCCCTTATCCCTGCTGCACATCTCCAAAACACGGTATGTCCAAGAAATAACAGGCGTGTCCTTGAAATTCCAATCAGGAAAATACTTTTTTTTTTTTTTTTTTTTTTTTTTCCCCAGAAAACTCAGGCTGAAGGAGCACAGAACAGGCACCTGAGGATGGTCAGCACATGGCTCTGGGCCGAGATCAGGTGCCAAGCATTGCACCCTCTTTGGAAAAACGTGATTCCAGCTCATCCACCTGTGAAACCAAAAGAAGCTCTTTCACAGAAACACAGAACCATTTTGGAAGTGAACTTTAGGATCATTGAATCCAACCGCTGCCCAGCACTGCCAGGGCACCACTGACCCCTGACCCTCAGCACCACAGCTCCACGGGGGGCTTGGAAACCCCTCCAGGGATCACGGGGACTCCACCCCTGCCCTGGGCAGCCCTGAAGGGATTAAATTATGCCTCATGTCCAACCTAAACCTCCCCTGAGGCAACTTGAGGCTGTTTCCTCTTGTCCTATATTTTTGCTTTTTGAGGGCTGAGCCAAAGACAACCTGCTCTACCAGCATTCAGGAGTTACCTTTTCCTTCTTATGAGGGATGTTTGGAGAACAAAGATCCCAACACGGCTCTTAGCAATGGGTGCAGCTCCAAGCATGTGGAAGTCTGGCTGCTTAGCACTTGAACTTACTCCTTGTCCAAAATGTTCTACAACGGGCAACCATGACAGTGGCCTGACTTAGGAGAGCTGCAGTATTTCCTGGTCTTTTAACTGCTCTAAAAGCCTTGGAAAAAGATCCAGCTATTCTGGCTTTCAGAGGGAGACAGGAAACGTGGAAGCAGGTTAGGACCAGCCAGAGTCTTGCTTCATCATACCTTGGCCTCTGCACCAAACCCCTCGTCCCACAGCCACCCCACTGAGCTGGGGATGCTGGGAGAAGGTGCCCAGCATCCCCACGAGGAGCACTCCTGGACTGGTCGCATCCCGAGGGCCAGAGCAGCATTTGCTGATCACAGCCTGCACCAGCATCTCTTTCCAGGGAAGGATGGGAGAGAGGTTTGGGCCATGTCTGGAGTCTGAGCAGTGTGAATGTGCCTCCCATGAGCAGGCTCAAGAGCCAGCTCATCTAAAGAGTGTCCTGAACCACGTGTCACAACCTTTAGCCTTTTAATAAGTGGTGGTAAGTGGAGGGGACGGAAGGGGGAAGCAAACATGACAAAGAACTTGATAATAGGCTGATTCCAGAGAGGTTTCTTATTTCATTGCTTCAAAGCGTTATAAACAGAGAAGGCACCAGAGCCTTCCCCTGATTAGGTTAAATTAATTTAAACCAGAAGCAAACGCTGCTTGTCTAAGAGCCCTAGTTACCTGGAAACACAGATAAACCCCAAACATGCATTTCAAGGGCAGCCAGCAGTATAGCTGAGCTGGGGGTTGGTTAGATTTTTTTCCAGAAACTGGGTCCTCATGGAAAAATACAAATTTGGAAACGGCTTTTATTAGCAAGTTAATAATATACCAAACCACAAATATACGCTCAGTCTTTAATTAGATTTCATGGAATCATGTCAAGTAATATATATACGCAGGTGAGTAACTCTGTGTAACAGCAGCTCACTCATCTCTGCTGAGAGGCAGAGTGAGGGATGTATAATCTGGAGTTTCCTTAAGAGCCATCCGAGGCTGAACAGCAGAAGCCCGGATGGTTTAATGTTGCTGGCAGCAGCCTGTGGACAAATCCCACATGCACCGACCTCAAACCTGAACGTGGGCAAAGTAACGCTGCAAACCTTCCTCCTGGACAAAAACCTGCGCTGTTTGCTCTTGGGGTTAATCTCACAAACTCTCTCCAAGTGTCAGAAGCCAGGACTGGATTCCTTCAGCTCTGAACACATCCCTGCTGGTGCTCAAAAACACTGGGGCCAGCACAGAACCCAGTTGCTGCTGGGCTGCATTTCACCCTCAGCCCGCACCCCAGACTCACCTGCATGAGTCCCAGCTGTTGGCTCTTAAGAAAAAGCCCAAATTTTTAGCCTAGCAGGACCCTGTCAGGGGAAACTCCTTCTTTCTTTAACTAGCTATATCTTGACTTTAGAAAAGTTTTGCTACAACGATGGCAAATGATTGCTACCCAAGAAATGTCTTGATAGCTGCTGAGCAGTGAGGAGCCTTTTACATCTGGAAGGAGGACCTGTAAGTCAAAAAGTGTGTTGCACTTCACGTCCAGGCCTTTCAGATACCCTCTGTGACACAGGCATTGGTGCTTTCTGGTGAAAGCCAGCACAAGATCTGGGCTCAGATGAATCACTTTCCTGTAGTTTTAATATGTGAACTGTAGGAGTTTCCCAGGGCTGTGATTCAACAGGGGAAATACAGCGTGTCAAGCAAAAATCCAGCACAAAAGGTGCTTTTCTAGGACTAATGCTCAAAGTTTCAATCATCAACCCAACCAGAACATGTGGTTACTTCTGTAGCTCCAATTCCACACGCTGCTGGGACCATCCCAGGTACCTGGGTACAGCTCATCCTCCTCATCTTGCAACAGCAAACCTTGGTACTCAACTGCATTTGTGCAAGACCCACCCACTCATACCGCTTGTCCTCTGGCAGAAAACTATGGAATATGTCATTTATCTTAAATTAATGCCAAGAGATGGGTTTGGAATTCATTTAAGTTGGAAGGAGGAGATTTGTTGCACTATTTCATGTGGATGTGGGGCAGCAGCAGCAGCTGTTTCACTCATGCCTGTCGGGTGAATACAGGAGCAACCGCTGCCAAGGCAGCCCGGAATATGGTTATTTATTTGTATAGCACCATTCACAAGCATTGTGGTGCTTAACAAAGTTAAGCAGAACAAGCCACAAACATAAACTGTGGCCGTTCAGACAAGAGATGACTGTCTCAGATTTTACAGCAGCAGCGGCTGAGTCAGTGCTCTGGAGGTCTCCGGGAGAGATTCCACCACGGGGTGGACTGAAACACGTCACGAGGGGATAAACAAGTGGTCAGGAGCGTCAGTGTTTCTGTAGGTTTGTGCTGAGGGGGTTGAGAAGCCAGAAGTGAGGGTTGGAGCAAAGAGAGAAACAAGGAGTGGTGACTTTTTCCCTATGAAAGGCAGGTAGTGCCTGGGCAGGCATGAGGAGGAGGAGGAAGAGAGCTTGTTTGCTTTCTCCTGACACTAAGGGCATATTTCTTAGTACATCTGCACGAACTCTGACCCCACCATCCCTCTGCCTGCACACAAGATGCTCTTCCAGGCTGGGCTAACTTGGCATGCTCCTGGTGAACACTGCCCTGACACTCTGGTGTTACTGGGGAGGAACCACCACAGAGGTCTGGGCTCTGCTCCTGCACTTGACAGAAAATGGGAGTCTTGACCTTACGTGATGATGCCTTTTCTCAGGAGAGTTTGGGATTTCCTCGTTGATAATTCTGCTTCTACATGTGCAGTGAAAGTGCCCCAGGTTCAAAGTCCACATTGTCTAAGTGCATCTCTAAGAGTTCTCAGAGCCACAGGCTGGCACGGGGGGGGGGGGGGGGGGGGCCCGCACCAAAAAAAAACACCCGCGCTCTTGCCCCACGCCCCCCCCCGGGGTGAGGCGCCAGTGCCGCAAAAGGAAGGGCAGGAAAAAGGAG